>APFE030851391.1:0-26582 GCA_000404065.3 Pinus taeda | reverse complement strand
TTTATTTTTTTTAATTTTTTTTATTTTTTTTTATTTTCAGTTAAACTAGTTCCAATATTTGAAGGAACTAGTGGAAGGTCAGTTAAGTAGTGGGACTTTAGTCAAACTCAGTGATCATCTAGTTAACTGATCAATCAACCCAAAATAGCTAGTGCATGCTGAGAATTCGAGTTACGCAGTTGAGGTGGAGATTCCAAGGCATTGTAACATCAGTTGTAGACTAGTCTTGAGTGTACAAGTGTTGCATGCAGTCAGATGATCAACCTAAAGGAATTGCACCATTCAATTGAGAGAATTCACTAAATAATAGGGGTTGATTCCTCAAGGAACAATGCAAGGAAATAGGAGGTCAAGTCAAAGAAAATTTTGACTAAGTTTGGGTCAGAGGCCTTAAGTGAGTAGAGAGATAGGTTATGCACTTGTAGGGTGAGCTCATTTGAGCAAAGTAATTGTAATACATCCCTATTCATTTGATTAATGCAAGAAGACATTGGGGTTTCTAGCAAATTGCTTTCCCTAGATATGTTGCATGTGTGTTATTTCTTCTTGCATGTCTGATATTTTTGTTCTAAATTGTTAATTAATCTCCATAGAGCAGTAGTGTAGGTTTGTGTCTTGTGATTTTGATCAAAAAATCATGAGAAGTTGCAAATCTACAACCTAATTTCTACATGGTATCAGAGCTTGATTCACATTAGAGCAGGAAATTTGAATTTATTTCTCAAAGGTTTAAATTTGAAGTTCAATGTAATAAGATTTCTTTAGAGCTGAGAAGATAACCTTCAATGGACTGAGGCTAGAGTATGCCTTGGAAGGCACCTCTAATTTTGTTGCATGGAAGGACCACATGGAGGCGGTATTGGATGAGAATGGATTGCTTGAATACATCAAGACAAATGTTGCAAAATCACAAGCATATGATGCTCATAACCTTTCTCAGTGGAATAAAGATGTAGCCAAAGTGAGGAGAATAATCTTGGAGGGAGTATGAGATCATATTGTCTCAAATATCCATGGAAGAGAAGCTTCATTCGTGACGTGGAAAGTAGTGATAGAATTGTTCGATAATAGTAGTGACCACAAGAATATTTCTCTCAAGGATAAACTTCAAATTATCAAGATGTAGAAGAATGACACAATTTTGCAGTATTTGAGCAAGTTTACACAGTGTCATGATGAACTTGATGGGGTCTACGTTAATGTCTCTGATGAAGACTTGGCAACCTTAGCCCTTCTGGGCCTTCCTAATATTTGTCATAGTTATCAAAATTTGGTGAATGGGAAGGAGAAACTATCGAGTTGGGAGTGCTTATGGTCCTATTTGGTACAAAAGGAAATAAAGAAGAATACCAAAGATGGGACTTCATCCAAGGGTGAGGATGAAGAAAAAATTGCATTGGATGGAAAGGAATAGAAGGAAAAAGGGAATAAATCCCAATCCAAACCAGAATCTAGTCAAGGGGGCAAGAAGAAAGATTTATTAAAAATTAAATGCTTCCATTGTCATGAATTCGGGCACTATGCCACGAAGTGTCCACACAAGAAAACAAACAAGAAGACCTCAAGAGGAGCAACAAGTGAAGCCTTGGATTCATAGTTTGAGCTTGAATTTACCTTCATTTCATGCATGACTAGCATAGTGATGGGGAGCATGTGGTACTTGGATTAAGGTGCATCGTTCCACATCACAGGAAACAAAGATTTTTTTAATGACTTGGAAGAAAAATATTTACTTATGCACATTGAGATGGGGGATGACGAAAGGTATTGTTTGACCAAGATTTGTACATTCACCTTTCAGAGGGAGTCAAACACTCCCCTCAAGCTCAAGGATGTCATGTTTATTCTATGCCTAAAGAAAAATATCTTTTTTTTTGTATTTTGGGAAGATCGTGGTTATGATGTGATCTTCAGCAAAGGAAAGGCATTGCTGAGACACATAGCTAGGAGACAAGTGAAGTGGGCCAGGGTTCATGTAAAGAACCTGTAAAAGCTAGATATGGAGGATTGTGTTGCATTGAGAACAAAAGTGGAGAAGGTGCAAATTTGTGATGTTAGTGAACTTTGGCATAAAAGAGTTAGTCATTTGCATCATGGCGCTTTGAAGATCATGCAGTAGATAACCACAGGCCAAAGGAGAACTTAAGCAACATGATGTACCTTAGGTAAGTACACAAAATCCACGTTCCATGATCATGACAACAAAGCACATGCAATCCTTGAAAGGATCCACTCTGATGTTTGTGGACCTTTCTCAAAAGCCTCCTCTTCCAGGAACAACTATTTTTGCATTCTTATTGATGACTTCTCACACAATTTTTGTATCTTCTTCATGCGGAAGAAGGATGAGACATTATCCAAGTTTGTAGAATTCAAGGCAATGGTTGAGAAAGAAATGGGCAAGAAGATGAAGGCTCTCAGGAGTGATAATGGAGGTGAATATGTGTCGAATGAATTTTAAAATTTCTATGCAAAATAAGGCATTAGACAAGAGTTAACAACACCCCGCAACCCATATAAGAATGGGGTGGATGAGAGGTATAACCGTAGCATTGTTGGAGTAGCAAGGGTGATGTTGCATGATCAGGGCCTACCTCTGCATTTGTGGGTCGAGGCATGCAACAAAACAGTCTATTTTCATAACCAGAGTCCTCATCGAATTATTGGCATGATTACACTAGAGGAGGCTTTTTCGAGGTGGAAGTCGGATGTGTCACATTTTATGATTTTTGGAGCCTCTATTTACTACCATGTTTCCGAAGAATCAACGAAGAGATACATCATAATTGGGGGTATTTGTGGGTTACAAAGAAACTCCCCACAACTAACGTGTGTACTTTCCATCCCTCAAAATGACATTTGTGCGAAGGGATGTAAAATTTGATGAAGATAAAGCCATGTGATGCTCTCTTGAGAGGGGGCTTCAGATCCCATAAGAAGAGGATATTTTATCTCCAAAAGAGGAACCTCAAGAAGTTGTGGAGAAACCGCAAATTGAGGAATAGAGAGTGGAGGTAGACACTCAATCATAACCACCCAAAGAAGGTAGGAAAAGGGCTAGAGAAGCTCAAAGACTTGTTCAAGATACGATTGAGAATGTGGGTGCTCCTTCAAATCAGCGCAGACATAGAAGGCTACCAAATCGATACACTACCTACATGGCTCTAATGAATGAGCTTGTAGAGACTGAGCCATATTCTTTCGAGGAAGTAGTAGAGGAACCTATATGGGTTGATGAAATGGTGGAGGAATACAAATCCATTGTAATGAACTATTTTTTGGAAGTGGTCCCAAGACTAGTAGATAGATCAGTTGCTGGTTCGAGATGGATCTTTGAGGTAAAGCATGCAGCAGATGGAAGCATAGAAAAGTAAAGGGAAAAATTTGTTTCCAAGGAGTACTCTCAAGTTGAGGGGATTGACTATGAGGAGACCTTTTCTCCTGTAGAAAGGTACTCATCCATTAAATCAATTATTTCTCTAGCTGCACAGATGGGGTGGAAGATCCACTAGATAGATGTAAAAACAACATTCCTCAATGGAGTTATTGAGGAGAAGGTGTACATCGAGAAACCAGAAGGCTTCGATACTTTTGATCAAGATTATCATGTGTGCAGAATGAAGTGAGCATTGTATGGTCTCAAGCAAGCACCTCATGCTTGGTACATCAAAATCGATAGCTATCTCACTGGGTTGGGCTTCACCAAAAGTGAAGCAGATGCAAACCTCTATCATATCTTGGTAGAAGGTAAATTATTGATTATTGTCTTATATGTTGATGAATTGATTTTAACTAGTGGTGAGCAATTGATAAGATATTGCAAGGAGGACCTTGCAAGAGAGTTTGAAATGGACATGGGGCTCATGCACTACTTCCTTGGATTGGAAGTATGGCAAGGTGATGGTGAATTGTTTGCCTCTCAGGGTAAGTATGCCAATGAGATACTTTATAGGTTCCGCATGGACAGTTTCAAACCCATGTAGGCAGCTTTAGCAACCAAATGGAGGAAGGTGTTAAAAATAGCAACAAGAAATCCTAATTTAATTTGTCCTTGAATTAAATTAGGAATCAAATCGAAATTCTATTCTCATAGAAACCTGTAATAGTTAACTAAGTTAATTTGACTTAGTTGGCTTAAGAAATTCAAGTCAGAAGTCTATCTAGAGTCATGTAGAGTGATCCCTAAATTTTAGGGGCCTAGGTTGATTTCTTTTGAGTTGCAATTAATTAACTCAGTCTAATTGAGTTATAGTCAGTTAAACTAGTTCCAACTATTGGAGGAACTAGTAGGAGGTATAGTAGTGGGGACGAGCACTAGTGTAGCTTCACTTCTCTACCAGTTAACTGAAGATTCACTCATAAATAACTCGTGCATTTCAGTTCAGAGGAAGAACCAATTGAGATTAGAGTTCATGGACAATGTACTATAAGTTATATAATTTTTCGAGTTGTACAGATGGTGCATGCAATCAGTTGAGGGCCTATGATGGATTCCATGGTTATGGAGAGAAAATTTCCCAATTAAATATGGGCTAATTCTCTTAGGAATTGAGGAAGGAAGTAGGGGCTTGGAAGACAACAAAATCGGCTAAGTGTTGGCTTGAGCTAGTTTGTGAAGCAGAGAGATAGATTGTACTTGTGTAGTAATTTTTTAGGTTGAACAAGCATTGTATTTTCTTCTTAGGTCTTCTGGTTAATGCAATATATGTAGTCGGGGTTTTAAGCAGTTTCTTTCCCCAAAAACATATTGTGTTATGTGCGATTCAAATTCTTCCTTTTATGCTTATTGTTTTCATCGATCAATTTTGGTTTTCGCTGAAGAGTAGAGTAGATTCTTGTCTTGTGTTTTAGAATATCACATAAGATGTTGAATCTATATTAAAAATCCACATGGTATCAGAGTTGAAGACAATATAGAATAGGAGAATTCGAGTTTGTTTTGCAAGTAAAATCAAATTTGTAGGCCCATACTTCAGAGTCAGCAATATGTCATTCTACGGTTTGAGACTTGAGTATTCCCTAGAGGGCATCTCGAATTACATATCTTAGAAGACAGGATGGAGACAGTGCTAGAAGACAACAGGCTCAAGGAATTCATAGATCATGATACTCTGAAGCCTCCAACATCTGATGCTAAATATCTGGCTAAATGGAGAAAGTGTGTGGCAAAAACGAGAAGGATTATCCTAGAAGGATTTTGAGATCACATTGTCTCGAATATCCATGGTAAGGAAACTCCATTTGTAATGTGGAAGGAATTAAAGGACCTGTTTAAAAATAATAGTGACTATAAGAAGATGTCATTGAAGGAAAAACTTAGAAATATCAAGATGGAGAAGGGAAACTATATTCCAAAGAACTTGACCAAGTTCACTCAATGTCGGGATGAGCTTGGAAGTGTCGGGATTACTGTTGTTGAAGACTATCGGTGAGCCTAGAAATTCTAGGACTTCCCAAGAGCTGGCACTATTACCAAGACTCAGTTAATGGGAGGGAGAAGCTACCAGAGTGGGATCAGTTGTGGTGCAACTTGGTACAGGAAGAAGTTTGGCAGAACACTAGAGATAGATCCTTGTCAAAGCATGATGATGAGGAGAATTGTGCCTTAGTGAGTAAGGAAAAGAAATGGAATGGGAAGTCATCCCATTCCATATTAGATTCTTGCCAAGGAAGCAAGAAGAAGGACATGTCAAAAGTCAAATGCTTTCACTGTCACGAGCTGGGACATTTTTCCACAAAGTGTTCGCTCAAGAAGGTTGGTAAGAAACCCTCAAGAGGAGCAAAAAGTGAAGTTGTTGCTTCATATTTTGAACCGGAATTTACCCTCATCGCTTCTATGGTATCATTGATGATGGGTAGTGTGTGGTACCTAGATAATGGAGCTTCTTTCTAGATGATTGGTAACAAAGAGCTCTTCAGTAACTTGGAGGAGAAGGATCTCCAGATGCATATCGAGATGGGTGATGATCGAAGGTATAACGCTACCAACATCAATATTGTTACGTTTCAGAGGGAGTCATGTTCTTCCCTCACTTTGCAAGATGTTATGTATGTTCCTAGTTTGAAGAAGAACTTGGTATTTGTTGCCATGTTGGAGGATAGAGGTTAAGATGTGATATTTAGTAAGGGGAAGGTGTTCCTTCATCACAGAACCACAAGACAGGTGAAGAGGATAGGGGTTTGAGTGAATAATGTCTACAAGTTGGAGGTAGAAGATTGTGTTGCCTTGAGCACTAAAGCAGAGAAGGTGTAGAGTCGAGGCATTGGTGAGTTGGGGCACAAGAGATTGGGTCACTTGCACCATGGTGCTTTGAAGATCATGCAAAAATTTTCTACAGGTCTTCCTAAGGGTACACTAGAGAAGGTAGACACATGCAAAGGGTGTACATTAGGAAAGTACACCAAAGCTTCCTTTCATGACAAAGATAGTCAACCATAGGCGATCCTTGATCGATTTCAGTCAGATGTGTGTGGACCATTCTCGACAGCATCCACGACCAAACACAAGTATTATGTGATATTTGTTGATGATTTTTCTCGTAAGTGTTGGATATTCTTCATGCAGAAGAAATGTTAGAATTTTTCTAATTTTTGTGAATTTAAAGCACTTGTTGAGAAAGATACTGGTAGTAAAGTTAAAGCTCTCAAGAGTGATAATGGTGGAGATTATGTGTGAAATGAGTTCAAAAACTTCTGTGCATCAGAAGGAATTCGATGAGAGTTTATATAATCTAATAACCCACAACAAAATGGTGCTGATGAAAGAAAGAATATGAGTATTATGGGAGTGGAATTGGTGATGTTTCATGATAAGGGCCTACCATTACACTTGTGGGATGAAGCATGAAACATAGTTGTCTATTTGCGGAATAGAAGCCCTCATTGAATTCAGAGGGTGAGTACACAGGAAGAGGCTTTTTCAAGGAAGAAACTAGATGTGGCACACTTCAGGATTTTTGGTTCATCTATCTACTGCCATGTAACTAAATATGCATAGAAAAAGCTTCAGCCAACAATAGAGTTGGGCATATTTTTGGGGTATACTGATACTCCTCACAACTTTTGAGTGTACCTGTTGACCAATAGGATGACAATGGTTCACAGAGATGTAAAATTCAATGAAGAGAAGGCCACGAGATGTTCCCTTGAGAGAGAGCTTCAACTACATGTGGTTGAGGAGATTTTAGCTGCAAAGGAGGAAACTCATGATGATGTGGAGTAGCCACATGCAGAGGAGTAGGGAGTGGAGACACCCACTCATGTTGAGTCTTCTAGAGATGGGAGAAAGCACATCAGAGAGGCTGGCAAATTAATGCATGATGCTATAGAGAATGTGGGAGAACCCACATCATAGCGCAACAGAGGAGGTCACTTGATAGGGACACTAGCTACATGGATCTGATGAGCAGATGGGTAGAGATTGAGCCATCCTCTTTTGAGGAAGTAGTGCAACAACCCATTTGGGTTGATACCATGGTTAAGGAGTATGACTCCATTGTCAGGAAGAGTGTTTGGGATGTGGTCCCAAGATCGACAGGCAATTTAGTGGTGGGTTCTAGATGGCTTTATAAGGTAAATCAAGCAACAAATGGTAGTGTGGAGAAACACAAGGCCGGGTTTGTGGCTAGAGGGTTTTCTCAATTGGAGGGGATTGATTACAATGAGACTTTTGCTCCTGTAGCTAGGTACTCATCGATTGGATCCATTCTAGCACTGTCACCACATATGGGATGGAAGATACATCATATGGATTTAAAGACAACATTCCTCAACGTCATGATTGAGGAAGAGTTGTATATTGAACAACTTGAAGGATTTGAGACTTTCAACAAAGAGTCGCATGTGTGCAGACTCAAGCGAGTGTTGTATGGAATGAAAAAAGCACCCTGTGCTTGGTACACCAGGATCGATAGCTATTTCACCAGGTTGGGCTTCACCAAAAGTGAAGCATATGCGAACCTTTACCATATTGTGGCTGAAGGTAAATTGTTGATTATTGTGTTATATTTCGACAATTTGATTCTAAAATGTGATGATAAGTTGATCAAGTCTTGCAAAGAGGATCTTGCAAGAGAGTTTGAAATGAAGGACTTGGGGCTCATGCACTACCTTCTGGGGATGGAAGTATGACAAGAAGATGAGGAACTATTTGTCTCTCAGGGAAAGTATGCCAACGATATACTGAAGAAGTTCCACATGGAGAGCAGTAAACCCATGGAGACTCCTCTAGCCAGTAACTGGAGGAAGGAGGATGCTACTTCCAATGAAGTAGTGGATGCTACTATTTATAGGCAGCTTGTGGGTGCACTCATGTATTTGGTGAACACATGACTGGACATGTGTTATGCAGTTAACCAACTTATTCAAGCAATGGTTAAGCCAACCAAGTTGTATTGGAAGGCAACCAAACATGTGTTGATATACCTCAAAGGAACTACATAGTATGATATTTAGTACAAACGAACTGAGGGAGTGAAGCTTCAAGGCTTCACTGATGCAAATTGGGTAGGGAGTCCATATGACAGGAAGAGAACATTAGTTGGGATCTTCAGTATTGGGTCAATCGTTGTTTCCTAGTATAGTAGGAAATAAAGATCAATTGCACTCAGTTCAACAAAAGCAGAGTACATGGTTACTAGTCAAGCAATTTGTGAGGCTAACTAGATGAGGAAGATTCTTGTTGGTTTGTTTGGTTAGAATATGGATCCAACTGTGATTTACTATGAGAATCAGAGTTGTATCAAACTCTCTAAGAATCTAGTTTTCATGATCGGTCCAAGCATATTGATATCCAATATCATCATCTTCGAGATTGTGTGCAGAGAAGAATTATGTTGTTGGAGTACATTCCCGTAGAGGAACATGATGCAAATATTTTGACAAAGGCTTTGTCAAGATGAAAATTTGAGTTTCACAGAGGCAAGATTGGGGTAGCAGATAATCCCTTTCTTGTTGAGAGGGAGTGTTAAAAATAGCAACAAGAAATCCTAATTTAATTTGTCCTTGAATTAAATTAGGAATTAAATCAAAATTCTATTCCCATAGCAACTTGTAATAGTTAACTAAGTTAATTTGACTTACTTAGCTTAGGAAATTCGAGTTGGAAGTCCATCTAGAGTCATGTAGAGTGATCCCGAAATTTTAGGGGCCCAGGTTGAGTTATTTTGAATTGTAATTAATTAACTCAGAACTGAGTTATAGTTAGTTAAACTAGTTCCAACTGTTGGAGGAACTAGTAGGAGGTCTAGTAGTGGGGGCGCGCACCAGTGCAACTTCAATGCTCCACCAGTTAACTGAATATTCACTCATAAATAACTCATGCATGTCAGTTCAGAGGATGAACTAGTTGATATTAGCGTTCAGGGACAATGTACTATTAGTTGTATAATTTTTAGAGTTGTACAAATGGTACATGCAATTAGTTGAGGGCCTATGATGGATTGCACAGTTATGGAGAGAGAATTTCCCAATTAATTATGAGCTAATTCTTTCAAGTAATGCACAAGGAAGTAGGGGCTTGGTAGAAAACATAATTGGCTAAGTGTTGGCTTGAGCTGAATTGTGAAGCAGAGAGATAGATTGTACTTGTGTAGGAATTGTTTGATTTGAACAAGCATTGTATTTTATTCTTAGATCTTTTGGTTAATGCAATATAGATAGTCAGGGTTTTGAGAAGTTTCTTTCCCCATAAAAATATTGTGTTATGTGCGATTGAAATTCTCCCTTTTCTTCTTATTTTTTTCATCAATCAATTTTGGTTTCTTCTTAAGAGTAGATTAGATTCTCGTCTTGTGTTTTAGCATATCACATAAGTTGTTGAATCTACAATAAAAATCTACAGAAGGAGGATGCCACTTCAGGTGAGGAAGTGGATGCTACTAGTTACTAACAGTTGGTGGGTTCACTATTGTATCTTGTGAACTCACGACCAAATATATGCTATGAAGTCAACCATTTGAGCCAAGATATGGTAAGGCCAACCAAATTATTTTGGAGGGAAGTTAAGCATGTTCTACGGTACCTCAGAGGCACTACCAGTTTGTAATATGGTATAGAAGGCCAGAGGGTGTGAAGGTATGTGGATTCAAAGATGCATATTGGGTGGGGATTCCATCAACTTGAAAGAGTACATCAAGTGGTATTTTTAGTGTTGGGTCCACAGTTGTTTCCTGGTACAATAGGAAGAAAATATTTGTGGCACTCAGCTCAATAGAAGAAGAATACATGGTTGTCAGTCAAGCAGCATATGAGGCGAATTGGATGAGAAAGATACTTGTTTGATTTTTTGGTCAAATGATGGATCCAACTGTGATCTATTGTGATAATCAAAGCTGCATCAAACTCTCCAAAAATCCAGTTTTTCACGATCTATCCAAGAATATAGATATTGGATATCACCATTTATGTGATTGTGTGTAGAGGTGGATAATTTTGTTGCAGTACATTCCGATAGAGGAACAAGATGTTGATATTTTGAAAAAGGCTTTGTCAATAGGGAAGTTCGAGTTCCACAGGTGCAGGATAGGCGTGGTTGATAACCCCTTTCTTGCTGAGAGGGAGTGTTGAAAAATGCAGCAAGAAATTCTCCATTTGATTTTGCCTTGATTAAATTGAGAATATTTTAATTTCCATATCAGAAGACAACTTGGATGATGTTAACTTGTGTGACATGGATTGTGTCACCCAGTTTACTTAGTAAATTCGAGTTAGAGGAGTGAGAGTTCAGTTCTGCATGTTTGATTTCTAATTGTATTAATCAAGGTCAGTTATCGCAAATTGTTTATAGTTAAACTAGTTCCAACTTTTAAAGGAACTAGTGGAAGGTTAGTTAAGTAGTTGGACTTCAATCAAACTCAATGATCATCCAGTTAATTGTTTAATTAGCCCAAAATAGTTAGTGCATGCGGAGAATTTTAGTTACCCAGTTGAGGTGGAGATTCCAAGGCAGTGTAACATTAGTTGTAGACTATTCTTGAGTGTACAAGTGTTGCATGCAGTTAGATGATTAGACTAAAGGAATTGTGTCATTAAATTAAGGGAATTTCCTAAATAATAGGGGCTAATTACTCAAGGAACAACGCAAGGAAATAGAAGCTCAAGCCAAGGAAAAAATTGACTAAGTTTGGGTCAGAGGCCTTTAGTGAGTAGAGAGATAGGTTAAGTACTTGCAGGGTGAGCTCATTTGAGAAAATAAATTGTAATAAATCTCTATTCATTTGATTAATGCAAGCAGGCATTTGGGTTTTTACAAAATCGCTTTCCCTAGATAAAAATACTTGTTGCTTGTGTGTTATTTATTCTTGCATGTATGATATTTTTGTTATAAATTGTTAATTGATGTCTGCATAGTAGTAGTGGAGGTTTATGTCTTGTGATTTTGATTAAAAGTTCATGAGAAGTTGCAAATATAAAACCTAATTTTTACAAGCAGTGATGGATCTTTTAAAATTTTAACTAATTAATTGTTTACTTAAACATGTATCATATGTAGCACAAGAGGATAGGTCAATTCATCAAAACACAACACAAAACCATAAAAAAAAAATCAACACATTAGACGCCAATGGTTTCTAGTGGAAACCCCAAAGGGACAAAAATCACTTATTGTTGTTATGCTACTTCTCATTCTCTTATCATTAATAAATAAAATCATTACATTTTTAGCTGGCCTCCACCATCTAGTAGCCACTACCCCTTTGAACAGTATTGTTGGCCACCACCAGCTAAGAAGTCTTTACTCACATGACTTTGCAAGGCACCACGTGTTGGAAGCCACCACTCGCACTAAGTCTAACCCATCTTCCATTGTATGGAGCTACAACTCCCTAAATACCATTTTTCTAGCCACCACCAGCAAGGAGAAACTAGCCCTTTCTTGTTCAACCACTAAATGGAGACCCTAACCTCCTCAATCTCTGGGATCCATGCTTTCATTCATTTTCAAACTAAGCTCCAAGGAGAACTTCACAGCTCAACAACAACATGTCAATCCTCTTTGCAATATAATAAATTTGTCCAAGAACAAATTATGCATACAAAACAATATTTTGATGAATGCACTAGCAACAAATATACACTAAATGATATTTAATCATTCCTAACTCCATCTACTCACTCTTTTCATAATATCCTGGATTAAATACACTTTTGCTACCTTCCGCAACTTCTGCAAATCACTTCATATTTTCTTCATGATGTTCCTCACTACTTGCACAGTCTTCTCTTCTTACACGCTTGCTCAGCCAACCTCTCCCATAGATAATTCTCTCACATAAATAATTTTCCAAAGTGATTTAAACAATAATTAAAAAAGAATATAATGCTCAACAACTTTGTTCATAAACTCTTGAACTGGTCTAGTATTTTGAACATTTCTCCTCCATAACTTGGTCCTCCTTGATCTTCATTAAATGAGGGATTTTTTCAACTTTAACTATTTTCTATATGAAGAGAAACCTTCCTTGAAATATTGGAGAAACTACCATGTGTAAATACCCTAGAAAATATCCATGGAATTAGTTGAGTGCGCACACAATTCAGAAATTCCACCTAAAGTTATTGTCATTGGGACCAAATTGACTCCTAGAGAAGATTGTCTCTTGGATAACATGGGCATCCCAATGATGATATTGCTATATTTTCTCTGTGAATAACTACCTCCTAGATAAGATTCCTTAACACATGAATTTTGCATCCTTCTTTCACCAAAGTTGCAGCTCAACTTCGAGATATCAACATGTAGACTTAGACAATATTATAATCATAGAAGATTATACATTAAACCCAATACAAAGCATAAAATACATAATTATATGGAAAATAGTGCTAAGTTCTTGTTGACATTAATTCCAACATGCTCCCTCTTTGGCATTGATGTCAACTTGAACTTAATCTTCCCTCCTGAACCTGACCTCTGAAGCTAATCTCCATACTCTCTCCCCCTTTGACATCAATGGCAAAGGGAATGTGAACACTTAAGAACAATGCCAAAAATTTTGGGAATGAGAGAAGTACTCCCCTTGAAATTCTCAACACCATGCTAACTACAAAGCTAATATAAACTAATCTTCTGATAAGAACGAATGTCTCTCATATATGATAAGCATGTGAAACAATGAACTCAACTTCCAAACATGTCTCTAGCCAAAACCATGCATCATCTCATGTTGAACATGCTCCCCCTAAACATGTAATCAGGCTACAACCATAATCTCTTTGTTGTTTTAGCAACACATCTACTTCTCTGCAATAATCCCCATTGCTAAGTGCAAGAGACTACTCCTGATGGACTAGGACTTCAACCAACTTTTTATGATGACATACAATGATATTCAATTCAAATCAATGCTCTATGGAGAAAATACATGGTTTTTATAAGTACATATGATTGATATATGAGTCTTATATAAGCATACCTATCACTGAACAATGAATCTATGAACCCAACTTACATCATTCAAGCAAGTTTCCCAATGCAACAAGGGTTATGTCAATGACATGCAAAATAAGACTTTGACACCCAATAGCCCATACATAGTTCAATTCGACAACTTTTGCAATACATGCTTGACATCATTGGTCTCTCCATGACAAATGCACCAAAATATGAGACAATAATGATACATGGCTATTCAAATGCATACACATGTGTCTCTCCTTTATACATTCCTAATACAATGATATAACATAAGTACATGGTGTCAATGAGAAACAATATATGTTCTATATAACAACAACAATAAAAGTACAATACATAACATGGCTACTCTCAATACCTCAACCATAACCAAAGATCCCAACAACACAAAAATGTGATATCGATGAAGACCTTTTGCAACATCTAAAATCCTCACAAACCATTAAGTATAGTGGAAAAATAAGACAGGTCAACAACATATAAACTACCAACCAACACCAACAATGAACTCTCTGTAGAAAAATCATGGTAAAAATACTAGCAACCACCATACTCTGCATAGACATCTACAACATATCGATTTGATAGCAGAAACATAAAAATCATGACATAGTGACCACAACATATACATCCTCATCATTAGTAGACAATATATCATCAATGAGACTTGACAACATAGAAGCATACTCCAGTAGCACTAACTCTAGCTCTAGGAAACAAATCAACAAGCAACAAAAGAATCACTAGAAACAAATGATCCAATACAACAACAATCTCTCCAACATCATTAATGCATGGCCAAATAAGTAATGCATCCAAGAAGAAATCTAAGAAACAACACCAACATAAGATTTTGTAATAAATCACTGTCGGCAACACATGACCACATCATAATATTTGGCCCCTTGCTATCAATATCATCGTACTCTCTCCACATATAGTAAATGCCACAATCCCTAACCACAAGTGCTTCACTCAATGAACCTTTGACATAGCACGTGTATTCGTTGAATACTAAAAAACACCCTCAATTTGACTACATATTGGATAATACCTCAAAAATCACTTTATTTAATCCCCTACTAATACGAACCCAATACACCTCCCTAATTTAAAATACCCTACTTTCACTAGATATTGTAGGTATTCATTTTTTCATTAACATTTTTTATACCCCTTTATATTTTTTCATTAACTTTGATCTCCATTTTTTATACACAACATATAAAAACCCTTTACCCCCTATTATATGCTGAATATATAATGTCATTTTTTCCTCAGTTTATATCCCCCAATATGAATGCACTTGGTATGGTATTTATCCCCAGTGAAGCCCTCGTTTCCCCAAGAAACATAAGCATATCAATCTCTCAGACCAAAACATCATAGGAAACATACATATTCTCTAAACCAACTCACCCTAGCTCATGAGCTCATCACAACTCAGTCATCCAAATGAAAAGCATCTCAGTAGTAGTATGCATCACACATCTAGATATATATAAGGCATGAGAAGCAATATGCACACTCTATATGTATTAACTCCAATACACTAGCATTTGATCTCCATAGCAACCTCACAAGTATGACAATACATGACATAAATGTGATCTAGCAATATCAACACTAGAAACATACTAAATTTTCCATGCAAGCATACTGATGCATCCTAACAATAATATATGAACTAGAATAATCATGTGGAAACAACAAATCCTTACTCAACAATATAAAGAAAGTGGAAATGAGCCAATAAGTGCATGACTAGCTTCTCCACAGTGAACATAATGTCAACAATCTTCTAGTACACGAGAAGCAAGAATTCTCCCTCTAAATTATGTGATCTTCCTTCACTCGACAACTCTCTCTATGAAGAGTTCATGCTCTAAATCTTGATCACAAAAGTTTGAACAAATTTACCCTTAGTAGCATTAATCATTGTAGCATATAATCAACAAAAAAAGGAATGATCTTCACCAAACCAAACTGCTATAAACCATCGCATATCAACATTCTCCCAAAATTTGATATATAAATCATTAAAAATGTGCAATATAAATTGTCTTCAAACAAACATGTGGAGGCACATTAAACTTGTACTAAATTAGCTCCTTGAGCATACATATAAGGTCAAATACATGGTTGTCACATCCTCAAAAATATCATAAGAATCAATATACAACTACTCCAAAGATATCAACGAACATATGTGGCTGATCCAAATGATGTGCAAACATACCCCTCTTGACCCCAAATCCAACAAGAGTTAGAAGGAGGTCGTTACTCTGCTAACCCAACCTAAAAATTTGTCCTTTTTTTTTTTTTACTTTTCTAAAATTTCAAATAAATAACATCATTGTATTCATCTCATCGAGACGATTCCAATGATATAAATTTTGCCTCAATTAGATTTATGGATCAAAAGTTATGGCCCTCTGAAGATGTACCAATTACATCCATCCACGTCATCATGACCTCCATGTGGCAACCTCACAGAGACCCACGTTGTAGGTGATGAAGCGCATGGGCCCACCACGAACCCATGTGTCACCCAAAACACAACTACCATGGACAGGTCCACGAGCAGACACAAAATCCAAGGAGGGTAAGGGTCACCCCTCCTTCTACCAGGACATTGTTGAAAATAGCAACAAGAAATGCTAAAAATAACACTGCCATAAATAGCATTTTGGGATACCTTCCTATTTTAGTTAGTCCCTGAACTAAAATAGAGAAGTAAAATTCGAATTTGATCTTAGCAGTTGTTTGTAAAATAATTAATTAATTCTCTTGAGTTAATAGTTTAGAAACTCAAACAGAATCTATGTGAGGCATGCAATAGTTTCCATAATTTGAGGAATTTATCCCTTAATTAAAGGATAAGGATGAGTTGTATAGTTAGCTCAGATACTGATTTAAGTCCTTAAGATTAGTTCAAATAAGTTCGTTGAACTAATAATGAGTTCAAGTAGTAATGCATGCGTGCATGAACTGCTACACTTCAATAACTGATATTCTCTCATAAATAACTCATGCATGTCAGTTCAGACAGAGACCCAGTTGAGATTAGATGATGGGATAGTGTACTATCAGTTGTAGGAATATTCCATGGAGGATAACTCTTGCATGCAGAAGGAATTCATTCCTTGGAGATTGCGCAGTTACTTTGGGGTTTGGTGAGTGTGTGATGACAACAATTCACACAGGTGGCAGCATTGGACCCCAAGGAAAACAGTGCAAGGAAATAGGAGGCTTGAGGACTAAGGGAAGGCATATCTTGTGTCTATTCAATGTGTGAGCTGGATTGTTCGATTGCAGAGAGAGTAGGATAGCTTGTGACCTAATTCTTTGTGTAATCTGAACATATTTCCACTTGTATGATAATACAGAGATCAAGGTTTTTAGTTGAGGCTTTCCCCAGAGTATTCTTCTATGTTCATGTGTGATTGATTTCTCTTCATTTGTTATATGTTTTCTATTTGATCTTACTCATATTCGATTAAGCTTCCACAAGTTTGTTGTAGAAGTAGATCTTGAATTTTGCTTTAGTATATTGCATAATTTGTTGATCTATAGTGAGAATTTCTACATACATGTTTTAAATTTTTAATATTCAGGCTAAATACCACACCTCCAACCTAGGTCAAGGTCAGCTCGACTCTGCCTGGTGAAAAAGCACAACAAGTCTGGGTCAGTCCAATCCCTGATCCCCCAACCTCCTGACCCCTCCGATCCCCGACATTTGGGTCATGGAGAGTCAATTCAGCTCACCAGAGGTTGGGGCAAGCCTTCCAAAGGTCAAGCCTTTTGTCTGACCTTCCAACCTCTGACCTGACCGACCTACTAGACCAAAATGCAATTTGTTTTTGATTTTTTACCAATTTTTAGTACTTTAACAGAGTAGTCTTTTTCCTAACTTTCCAACTTCTCAAGCACTACTTCCAACACTTAAATGAATAAAAAATTCATAATAAATTAATGAAACACTCAATCATAAGCATGATAGCAAATATATAATACTTTCAAAGTGAATTTTCTTCCAAAATACAAAGATTTGTAACAACTCATTAATTAAGCAAAAAAATTATTTTTATTTGGCTCAACATGGTTATAAATAGAGAAAATAAGTGAACATAATTCATCATCTCATACATATTTAATTAAATAACAAAATACTGCTACAAGGGATGACATTATGACTCCTTCCCTTTAATCAAGAATGTATTCATTAACATGTAACAAGTCTGCCATAACTTATACTACAATTTAAACATGCAATCAAATACCAAATTACAAACGATTTCACAATATCTATTCACAATTCTAGGTACTATTTTCTACTAGTGAAACCCATCACCATCATAGTGAGATAACCTTTACATGTACGATTCTAGTATAATCCCATGGATCACATGAATTTTACATCTTTGTGTACCTTTTAGTTTGCATAGTAAACATGTATAGTACTGTAATTTAAATATATCATATCACTGCAATGAGAAAGATTCCATGCTAGTCATTACTGAACATAACCATTATATCCACATGTTATTCCAACACCTTTTACATAGTGAAAACATCACATTGGTCAATTATAAAGATAAAGAAATCATGAAGCATACCATGCATGAACAGTAATTTCAAACCAACAATGTAAATAGGAATATATTTATATAAGTTCTTGGTTTATTGAGCACATGAGAACTACTTATCTCAGAACTAATGGGCAACTGATTCTTGGACTATGACTCTCCACCCAACCATAGACAACTACAACCAAGTCTCACTTGTAGTTGTCACCTCTAAGTCAAATTCGAGAGCTTGAGGGATATTTTTCTTCAGGGATTAAACACATCCATCAACTGAAACAAAAATCTATATAGTATTTTACAATTCTATACATTTTCTTCAACCAGCAAACAAAAACGGATATGTTTCCCTCATTGAATCAACCATTTCCTAAGTGACTTCCTCAAGCCCAAAATGCCTCCACTCCACCTTGACGTTCTCTATTGCTCGATTCCAGAGTGTGAAGCTCCTTCGATCTAGAATGCATAGTGGCTCTAGCTAGAATTCTGCCTTCGGTTCCACCAATAGCACAGGTCAATCAATCACATGATTAAAATCCTATACATATCTTTTAAGCAAAGAAACATGGAAAACATCATGGATTTCAATTGATGGAGGTAAGGCCAACCTATAGGCCACTAGTCCTATCTTTTCAAGCATCTCAAAAGGCCCACAAAACCATATTAATGCCGACTTGGCACATGACCCATTATTAAAGGTTATTTTCTTGGGTTTAATCCTCAAGTAAACATGTTCCCCAACTTAAAATTCCTTATGCAACCTATGTTGATATACATATATCTTCTACCTGTCCCCTACCACATTTAAATTATTCTTAATGATATACATTTTTTATTCCATTTCCTTTAGTATATCAAGCCAATAAGGACCTTATTTACTGGATCACTCTAGCTGATAGGAGTATTACAACTCCTTCTATACAATGCCTCAAATGGTCTCATCTTTAAAGAATATTGATATCCATTGTTGTATTTAAACTCTACAAGTGGAAGATATTCTTCCCATTTCTTTCGCTAATGCATCACATACATCCTCAACATGTCTTCGAGGATTCTATTTGTCCTCTTTGTTTTCCCATCTATTTATGGATGACAAGTTGTACTGAAAGAAAATTTTGTCCCCAAACCTGCAAACAATTCCTTCCAAAACATGGAAGTGAACATGGCATCTCTATCTGAAATAATTTTCTCGTGAACTCCATGCAACCTCACAATATCCTCTATAAATACTTGACTCACTTCACTCATTGGATTAGTATAATTAACTGCTACAAAGTGTGCTACCTTGTTTAACTTGTCAATCACCACCATAACTGCATCATGTTGTTTTGAGGTTCTTAACAGATGAGTGATGAATTCCATGGAGATTATTTCCCACTTCCATTCTGAAAAGGGAATGGGTTGCAATAAACCTGTTGGATGTTTACATTCAACCTTCACCTACTAGAATTTTATGCATTTGCAACAAATCAACTACCTTCTTTTTCAAATTAGGCTAATAATAAAACTTCTTGATGGTTGTGAGAGTCTTTTGGTGTCAAAAACGACTAAAACATGGTTTGGATGAAACTCTTTCAATATAAGCCTCTTAAATTCATCATTATCTACTACATATATTTTGTTCTTGAATCTAATTAGACCCTCATCCATAAGATGACATTTCCTTCACTCGCTGATATTTCTCATCATGTTGTCGTGCATACTTGATTTGTTCTACTAGATCCATTCCATAAGAACTTATGGCTGCCATGTGATTCAATTGGATTCTTATACTGAGTGCATTAACAACCTT
The DNA here is from genome assembly GCA_000404065.3 of Pinus taeda. Taxonomy (NCBI): domain Eukaryota; kingdom Viridiplantae; phylum Streptophyta; class Pinopsida; order Pinales; family Pinaceae; genus Pinus; species Pinus taeda. Next base: position 6,784 of record APFE030851391.1, on the reverse strand, counting down.
GTTCTCCTTGCCTTTGATGCACTTGATCTCAAAGTTGAACTCGATAAGTATAGATAGCCATCTAACTTGTCTCGCATTTAACTTAGGTTTATCAAATAAATATTTGAGTCCATAATGATTTGTCATGAGTGTGAACTTTCTACCAAGGAGGTAATTCCTCCACATCGTCATTGAGTGTGAAATCTAGATCATGAATCACATATATTGTCTGATGCTCATTTAGTTTTTGTGACTCATAGAAAACTACATGTCCTTCCTACATGAAGACTCCACGAAGCCCTTCTTTGCATACATATGTGCAAACCACAAAATATTTGTCCAGATCTACAATCCTCAATATAGGTGCATTAGTGAGAAACTTCTTCAACTGCTCAAAATTTTCTGTACATTTAGTTGTCCATTCAAATTTCTCTCCTTTCCTCTGCAAGGATGTGATAGGATCACCTATCTTGGAGAAGTTTCTGATGAACCTCGTTTAGTATCTTGCCAATCCCATGAATGATCTAATCTCATTCACATTTTTCAGTGTTAGCCATTCCATAATGGCTTTGAATTTTTTTGGATTAGTTGACATCCCTTCCTTTGAGACAATGTTCCCTAAGTAGTGTACCTGTGACTACAAGAAATAACACTTGCTAAGCTTTGCATTAAAAGCTTTTGTTCACTCATCAACTATAACACTCTAGCTATATGCTTCTCATGTTCTTCTTCAGTCTTTGAGTACACCAATTTATCATCAACAAATAAAATCACGAACTTGTCCAAGTAAGGGCACAACACACTATTCATTAAACACATGAAATTGGTTGGGGAATTAGTAAGCCCAAAGGGTACCACTACAAACTCATAGTGCTAATATCTTGTCTAGAAAGTAGTCTTATGGATGTATTCTTCTTTGATGTGCACTTGATGATATTGAGACCTCAAATAAATCTTAGAGAAATCGTTTCTCCTCTCAACTAATCAAAAAAATCATCAATCTGTGGTAGCAAATATCTGTTCTTGATTGTCACTTTATTCAAATTCTTGTAATCAATGCAAAGTATGAGTGTCCCATCCTTTTTCTTCAAAAATAACACTGGATCTCCGCATAGTGACACACTTGGCTATATGTAACCTTTATCAAGCATCTCTTTTAGCTATAACTTTTACTTAACCAGCTCATATGCACTCATCCGATATGGTGCCTTGGACATCGATATTTTTCTAGGCACCAATTTGATAGAGAAATCAACTTCTCTATGAGGAGGTAGTCCTAGAAAATCAGTTGGAAACACATCTCTAAATTTATGCAACATGGGATACTTCTCTGGCACTTCAATTTCTTCTTGCCCAAAACTTTCATTGAGTTTTCCATATTCCATAGTTTGAACATTTTACAAAAAATAATTTGCAGCCTTTCTGGAACCTACCCTGAGCTTGCATGGATGTAATTAGTCTCACTGAAGTTGGCTTCTAGTTACCCTGCAAGGTTTTTCTTTCTTTAACATCATTCAAGCATTCAATTTACTTTTCATAACAATCAACTTTAGTTCTATGCAAGTACAACCAGTCCATGCCCAATAACATGTTGTATGCACCCAATGGCAAAAAATGTAAATGTAATGTTGTTGGCATATCACTAAGCTCAAATGCACACGATTTCACCCAATAACTATTTTTCCTCTTTGTTTTTGTTGCCAGTTGAACTAACCAATGTTCTGTGCGCAATTATTTGGCCAATTTGCATTTCCCATGAGCTACAAACTAATATAAATGTAATTAGAATCAAGATCAACTAAAATATAAATAATCTAATTACACACCTTACCTTCCATCTCAATGATAGATTCATGGTGGTCTACCTGGAAATTATCCATAGTTGTGTAGGTTCTGGGAAGAATTTGTTCCACATCCTCCACAATCTAAGCTTTCTAGGTGCGGTAAATGTTTGGACCTAAATTTTTCTGGTACGTGCACTCCCTCTATCAATGATTTTCCCACAAGTCCAAAATTTCAACTGCTCTTTACTTTCAAATTTGCGTTGTTTTCCTTTTTGCTGATGTGCACTACCTTTGGAAGTTGGACTAGATTTCTACTAAAATCGATTTACATTGGTTGAAGGCATTCCTTCCTTCTTTCCCATAGTTTTCCTAGGTCATTTCTTCTTATCCTTACTGTTGTTACTTTCTTTCCAATCACCTTTAAATTATGGCCTACACTTTGATTGTTCATAACAGTGCTTTAATTTCTTTATGACATCATCCATAGTATAACACATATTTCATTAAATTTGAAATTAAATAGTGGATCTCAAATTTGAAAATAACCAAAAAACTCAATTTAGTGATATATTTGTAATACACTTTTTTCCAATTTTAATGAAATGTGTTTTGTTTGTGGTTCATAAAACTCTATGTGATATTTAGTTGACCTGGACAACCCACTAATAAATCATTGAACTTTTTCCTTCTCCTCCTTGAGATATGGTACATATCTCAACAATTCTAGAAATTTGGTAATGTATTATTCATCCAATAGTTGTCACATTTTCAGCTCATAAAACTCCTTTGTTGTTGGCTTAGTGGGGCCTGACCCAGGTTCGGAAGTGATTTAGCCAAACAAATCCCGGTACTACTGGCCCTTTCGACAACAATCCGTGAAGCGCCGACTGAGGTCTCACCCGAAGTAATATGGAAGGGTACTGGAACCAGGTTTCTGCACCCTAGGGATGTCTTGATGAGGTTTTTGGAGGTTCGCAGTCTGAACCTGCATGCTTGCGCTACTCCGCGCAGCTGTCTATCCTTCACGACCTGTGCCACTATCTCCATGCACCTCTCTAAGAGAACAAAGAAAGTACTACCCTGATCTCTATTCTTACTGCGCTATTATATTAGTGCTTAACTTAATTGTGAGGGCCCAATATTCTTATTACTTCATTCAACATTCAGGTAAGTGCGTGTAATCATAAACAATATAAATGCATAAGGATAAATAGAAACATATATGCACAATATTCCGAATCGAACTTATCTTTATTAGTATTTCTTTTCAAGTACAATCCCACTTACAGACTCGACTCTACCCTGCGCAATTAGCTACAGGGGTCCACGTACTCAGTTGCAGACTCTTCTAGGCCTCTGCGCACTCAGCTGCAGAGCCTCTTCCTACTACTATGACCCAATACACTTCAACTTTCACTCTATGCTCTAACCATGCCTTCGCATCTATCTATTACTTGGTTTCTTGCCAAACACTCTCTTTACACTTAGAGCCTCGCTCTATTTATACAATCCCATGGTTCACGAACCATGGGTAGGCCGACACAACTTTACATTGAATAATAATTCTTAGGGAGGAAAACCCTATGACTCGATTATACAATTTGCGCTCAATGCCCGCACTTCCTGGAGTCATACAATACAATTGACCAAAACTCGGGCTTTAAGCCCCAAAACCTACTACAGGGGATCCCATGCCCAACAGGCCCCCAACACAATCATCATGACTCGTCCCAAGTCACTCTGCTGGTGTGGCGATCTTGGCATGGAGCCCCTCCAACTGTGCCTATGCTACGCGAAGGTCTGCAGCGCACTGCTCTGTTGTTTGCTAAATCTGCTCCAGTCATGTTCCTGAATCATCTGCATTTGACTCGTGTCTCGTCTTTGGTACCGGCTTCTAGTGCTTGTGTTTATAGTCCCACGCCCCTGTCCAGCTCCTCGGGTCGCAAAGGCTGTGCTTCGATCGGTTATTCAAATAGTTGGCCCACCCATGTAGGGATTTAGGCGACTACCATTTACTTTTCCTGGGAAGGGTTCTCCATTAAGTTTGACTAGCTGGACCACGCCTCCATTTGTGACCTCTTTTACCACATATGGTCCCAGCCAGTGCATTCTAAATTTTCCGGGAAATTTTTCGAACTTGCTGTCATACAACAACACTAAATCATTTACCTTGAAGGTGTGCAACTTGAAATGGCGGTCGTGCCAGACTTTCTCACGCTGTTTTTGTACCTACTGGTGAAATCTGGCTAGATATCATTCTTCCTCGAGTTCTTCTAATTGCACGAGCCTTTCTTCCAGAGCTTCACTGTCCGACATGCCTGTGAGCACTGCTATTCGTAGACTAGGTACGATATATTCCATCGGCGTGACTGCTTCTGTACCATAGACCAACCGGAATGGTGTCTATCCCATCAATTTCTTGCACGTTGTCCTGTATGCCCATAATATAGTGGGTATGCATAGGTCCTAGTTAGTTCATCTCGCCTGGTGAACTCTGTTCAGGATTCCACATACCTTCTTGAATGCTTCTACGTGGAACTTTTGTGGTGCACGTTACCTTTCCTGCTGCTGCGTCCTATTCCGATTTTCGATCCTTACTTTGGGGTGTGCTTGTGTGGACTGAACAGCACACATCTTTACCCATCGACATAGTTGGGCACGCAAGTTGATCCATCCTAGCTACCTGACTCTCATTCAAAACTGGGGCCTTCCAAACCATAGGCACATCATCCTTCTACATCTGCACCAATCCTCAAAATTTCCTTGATGTGTACCCCACCATCGTGCGGGTGTTGCGCGTAATGCCCACTTCAATGCATCAAATCGTTTTTGTTCTGGTACTACGCTTTTAAATTTGTTCAAGAATTCATCCACTGCTGTCAGTCCATCATATGTCAGCAGTTATTGTGCCTCTGTTGTCACGCAACACAGTGATCTAACCATGATGTTTCAATTCAGCATTGTCACTTTGTGCAACTGATTCTACCAGCGCTCTACTTCTTCGTCTGAATTCGAAGTGCGTGAGCTTTCACGCTTCCACGAGATCCTCCCATCTACAGTCAGATTCAACCAATCCTGGTCTTTTGCAACTATCTTGTAAATACAATCAAGATCATTGTCGCGCACTGGTTCAGTGTAGTGCGCTCCTTCGGTTGGGTCCAGTGGGACTACTACGTGTAGCGAATTTTTCTCGAAGATCATTTTGCGCTTCTTTAGATTGATGACTCCATTCATATCGGTGGCCCATTCTATTCCTAACAACACTGGGTAGGGATTGCTGTCATCGAAAATCTCTATCACTTCAAAATCCGTCTGTGTGCTCGCACCTTCAATATCAACTATTACCCCTTGCAACCTTCCCATGGGCAAAATCTTCTATTGGTTCACCATTCGTAATTGAATAGGGGACCACTGTAATGCGGGCCTGCCCATACGTTCCCATGTTTGCTTCAGTAATACATTCGTGTCTGAACCCAGATCTAGGATTACCTAATCCATTTCGTACTCACCAATATGTGCAGTCAACCTCATCTCCCTTCTAGTGTGCAATGCATGCTTCCCCAATTTCTGGACTATGCACGGTTCCCCTGACCCCACATGCCTGGTGATCAATTCCTATAATCCTTTAACCACCTTGTTGTCACGCAGTAGTTTCATGCATGTCTCCAGAAAGGTAGTAAGAATTGAAGGATCCATTCCTGGCTCTAGTTGATCCTTACTACCTGAAGTGGAGGCCTTCGTGAAGCTCTTCTTAGCTTCCATTAATGTCTCCTTTGCACGTTCTAAGTCAAATTCCGGTTCCTTTGCAAGAGCCTTGCGAACCCACTTATTTTCATCTCGATGCTTCCCCTTAGCTGGAATACCCATTTTTCACGCATCTTTGTGATCAACGTAGGATAGTCTATTGTTTCATGATCAAACTAAGCACAATACGTACAGGATATCCTCATTGGGTTGGTACAGTCATGGACATAGTGCCCTGGTCCTCCGCAATTGTAACAAATTAACTGTCTGCGGCACCTTCCTGGTCCCATTCCTCCTCATCCTCGACCTCGCCCCTGAAATCTAGTGCACACCATCCCACATCTGGGTTGACGTCTTGTGTTTTGGTCTGCATCCGATAGGCTAGGGCCCGATCCATCATTAGCTCGTAGCTGCAGCAAGTGCGCTCATCGTGGCCTACCGTCCTGCAGAAATTACAAAACAATTTTTGGGGTGTCTGTGTATATTTCTGCAGCAAATGACAATTGTCCATCATGTGTTTCCCTCCTATTTGATAGATCACACACCATAAAGTGGGTGCCACACTCGGCCCTTCCTGTGCCTCTGGTCTCAATGGCATTGGTCCTCCTCCTGCCAAGTAGTTCGCGAACACTGGACAGTGATCCTTGTCATGACCCTGGCCTTTGCATTTTATACATCATACTTCCTCGCGCACCTCTGGCTGCAGTGTCCTATTCTACTTCAAGCTTTGCATTTCCAAACACAGATTCTATAGTTATCTGTGGATTTTCTAAACTCCTAACCCAGGGTCTTGTATTGGGCTCTCATGTAATCTCATCACCATCTCCAATGCTTCGGCCTAGGTAGAAAGTTTATGCTAAGGCAGTGTTGTCCTCAAGTGTGGTGTCAGAGATGCTACAAACCATGAGCGATGTTGTGCATCTGTTAGCATCATATTGGCCTTGTGGATCATACTCTTCAGCCTTTAGTCCAGATCCTAAGGAGTCTCGCCTGGAAGCATCACGATCTCTTTAAACTCGATGATTGACTGCATCTCTGATTTAGGCTTGCCAAATTCTCTATTCAATGCATTCTAGATCTTTTCTATCCCTGCATTTGGGTGGTCGTTAGAGTGCTTGATGTACCACATTAATGCGCAATCTTGCAGCATGCTCACCAATGTAGCCTTCTTAATATTGTCATCCGTGACACCTTGTGCTTCCCATACTGCTCTTACCACAAACCAAAATTGGTCTAGATCCTCATTCCCTACTCCTTTGAACACTGGTAGTTTGTTC
>APFE030851386.1:234869-274477 GCA_000404065.3 Pinus taeda | reverse complement strand
GTGAAGGGTTTTCCCATTGTTTCTCAACAATAAATAGGCCTTCGAGCCTCATTGTAAGACAGTTCAGAGGCACGTAGCCACACATCTCTTCTCAGAGATAAGCTACCATAGCCCTAGCTGGTTTATTTCCATTTTCTGGTTGTAAGCATATTTCAGTATTTTCCATTAATGAAATGAAGTATTATTTCCGCTGCATATTTGTGTATATGGTTATCTCTGTATTTTGTTGTGTTCTTGTTTAAATCCGAATCAAGGAGGCTATGGGAAAATTGCAGAGTAGAGTTGGTGAGGTACTGTAGTCAAAACAGTACCTGATAGGGCAAGGCCAAGAAGAGGGAGTTGCTACCGAGGGTTTCTAGCCGTGAAATCTGGATCAATGGTGCGGTTGCATAGACGATCAGAGTAGGGGGCATCTCGACATCAGCAGAAGGATTTCCAGGAGGGAAATCAAGACACAGAGGGAGTCACATTGAGAATTTCCAGGAGGGAAGTAAAAGAGCATCATGGCACTACACGGAGTAAGAGACCAGGACAGACTGGACGGAGCATCAAAATTTGCAGTGTGGAAGGCCAGAATCTTACCCGTACTTGATAGAAATCATGTCAAGCACTTCGTCTTGAAGACGATAGCTATCCCAGTCGACCTAGCTGAGAACGACAAGTACAAGGAGGCAATGGCGAGGGCCAAGAGCATCATCCTTGATGGGGTCAAGGACCATGTAGTACCACACATTGCCAAGAAGGAAACAGCAAATGAGATGTGGGAGGCCCTAAAGAAATTGTACCAACATACTTCTATGCAGAGAAGGATGTTACTAGAAAATCAGCTGAGGTCATATCAGATGAAGAAGGGAGAACCAATTGACACCTTCCTCGAAGGACTGATGAGATCCGAGATCAGTTGACTTCCATAGAAGCCACGCCGGATAATGAATTGATGGTGAGGAGAACCCTGAATGCTGTCTCAGAAGACTGGGAGGTATTTGTCCAAAGTATATTGGGCAGAGGGACACTTCCACCTTGGGATGAGATGTGGGCGGCTCTTCGCCAAGAAGAGATTAGACGGCAAACAAAGGCGGGAAGCAGCAGTAAGGGGTTCAGAGTCAAAAAGGAAGAGGAGGAAGATGTTGCCCTAACATCTGAGGAAAAGTCAGAAAAGCGGAAGAAGAAGGATCTCTCCAAGATCAAGTGCTTCCACTGTGGGGAGCTGGATCATTATGCGACCCAGTGTCCAAGGAAGAAGAGTAAGGGAGAGTCTTCCGAGACTAAGGCAGCGCTAACAAGGGTAGAGAAGGAAGTGGAGACAGACAATGACTGTGCCATGAGTTCACACGTACCACTTAAGCAGAAGTGGGGAGACATCAACTTATAGTCAGGCGAACTATAGCCAATGAGGGGTAGGATCCTCGAGGTACCCAGCCTCTTGGATTAGACCTTGCTACGGGAGCCCCGAAGAGGAGTAGCAGGATTGGCTGATGTGGGTAGAGATGGATGTGGATGGAGTAGCAGAGAGAGCTACAGTGCAGGATTCCTAGGACAATGCGAGGCTAGCAAGCTGCAACAGTGTGAGAGGCACGGGAGTGTTGCACCAATGCAGGATGGCAAAGAGAGGTGTGCAACAGTGCGAGATGCAGGGAGTTGTTGCAGCAACGTAGGGATCAGAGAGGGAGCACTTCTCAGTGGCAGAGGGAGCTTCTGCATCAGGAGAGTCTCTAGCCCAACAGAGAGGTCAAAGTTGGGAGATCAATTACTTACTTCTCAGTAACTGAGTTGCAGTGCAGCAGTGGGCAGCACGATGCAACATGATGAGAGGAGTTGTAGTGCAGATGCAATGTTGGGAGAAAGGACCAGCAACAGCATAGATGCAGCGGGAGTTGCAGTACGGATGCAACAGTGGCAATGGCAGGGCCATGGGTAGCAGTACAGGATGCAACAGTGTAGAGGATGATGGGCAGTAGGCCTCACATCAGCATAAGGACCAATGTCGGATGATCAGAGTAATACTCAGTGAGGAGTATTGCTAGAGCACAGTCCTCACTAAGAGGGAGTGTTGATTTGTAGTAGCATCGGATGTGCTCTAGCCACGAAATTTGGTGGAGAGGTTGGGGCACATGAGATCTCCAATACCCAGAAAGGGTTTGGGTAGATTCTAAACAGTTCAAGAGATATTAAAATAATTAATATTTTCAATGGAGTCCCTAAGTCTAAACTTGGGGAAATTGAAATATTAATGTGGATTAATATAAAACTGTGTTAGAATAGTCCAAAAGACATGGATCAAGCCAGATCTAATCTCAGCTATTGATTAGAGACTTAATCTCAGTCGCTGATATATAAATGAGAAATGTATGAGGAAGCTTGAGGGTCACATGGAGAACACACCAGATGATCAGTCATTCTATTCTCTAAAGCGGGGTTTGCTAAGAGAGATAGAATCAGTGATCGGAGTTGCAAGCGAAGGGCAGTGAGTACAGAGAGACAGAGAGGCAGAGATAGTGCCAGGAGATCATCGTAGGAGCCATAGAGAGTGACACAGTAGCAGCCAGGGCTCATGCAGGGCCACGCAAAGGCAGCCAAGAGCTACGTAGTGCTTCAAAGAGGCCAGCATAGCTATAGCAGAGGGCTAGAAGTTGACGCAAGGCCTCCTAAGGTTGACGCAGGGCCAGCGCTGGGCAGAGAGAGGCTAACACAGTCCAGAAAGGCAAACGCTGGGGTTTCTGGGGCAAATTGGAGCTGGGGACCTTTCGGAGGGTTTATCTGGGGTTTCAGCTTGGGACATTTGTCTCAGACTGAGAGGTACTACTGCCAAGGGTATTCTCTATTCGGTAAGCCGGATTTGGCACGCAAATTGTACTCAGAAATTGCTTAATAAGAACACCCTCAGATAGTTGCACCGGTTTTCCCGCATTGGGTTTTTCTGGGGCCATTGGTCCAAAAATAACGATCATTTTGTGTGCTTGTTTCTGTTTCCTTCACTTGATGATCTGTAATATGTTGAGCATGTACTAGTGTTTATTTTCAGTACTTACATTGTAAATAACTTATTAAGTAACGAAACAAGTAGGTAGGAATAAATCAGTAAAGTGTATGGAGGGTTTCTAACTGGTAGATTTAGAAACTTCAACAATCAAGAATGGCCTCTCTAGAAATCAGTTTGGAAGACTAAGAGCCTTCCTAGAATTAAAGATTTATTTGGACTATGCTAAAAGGCAAGATCCTAATTGCAGATATCTTAAGAAAAAAGGCATCCATGGTCCCTCAAGGTGCCCCCTATGTCAAAGAGAGGAAGAAACTATCCAACACATATTCATAAGCTGCAAATTCACTGAAGAATGTTGACTATTGTTGCCATGCACGATCAAAGTCACCATCAATTTTAAGCTCACCCTCTCAGAATTTTATGCTAAATGGAAAATAATTTATCCCTACTCTTTAAAACACGGGAATTTGATAAAGAGATTCTGGAGAAGTCTTCCATCATTCTTATGTTGGCATATTTGGCTTGGCAGAAATAAGCAAATATTTCAAAATATAAAGTCGGAAGTCAGGAAAATTTTGGCCAAAACATGGGGTAATCTGAATTCTTCTTTGCAAAGGAGCAAAGAATTTGGCTGCTAGTCTCCTCCAACATGAAGAGAAAATTTGGCTTCATTTTGTTTTAGACAGACCTCCAAACTTGGTCAGCCCTCCCAGAATTACTCCCTTCAAGTCCAATGATTGGAAAATTCGTTTGAATGAAGGGGATTTGTTGATATGGTTAAATTCCCTTAAGAGACCATGCCTATTTTTTTGATGGAGCTTCAAAGTTTAATCCAAGTAACGCAGGTGTTGGAGGTTACATCATTGATCAATGGAATGTAAACTCGATCTCCTTTGAGTGGGGCCTCAGTATAGATACAAATAACAAAGTGGAAGCATATGGGTTTCTATTAGGATCCCAAATCCTCAGCGGCAGATAATATATAAACCCAACCATCATCGGGGACTCTTCAATCCTATTTCAACAAATGATTAAGAATTTGAAGCAGAAAAAAGCAGATCTCAATCAAATCATATCCAGAATCCAACACCATCTAAAAAATCTAGGAAATGTATCTTTCTATCATGTTCTTAGAGAGAACAAAAAGATTGTTGATAAGCATGCAAATAATGCTTGTGCCAGACCCCAAGGAGAAGTTAGAATTAAAAATGATATTTACTCCAAAGTCGTTCCCTAATCCCTCCCTCTCCTCCCCTCCTTCACTCTTATCTTGTGATCAGAAAATATCTCCATCATCTCTCGTCCTTCCTTTCAAAGGCCAGTGTCAATCTTCCTTCGATTTCCTCATCAGTTAAATCACCTCTCTCAATATTGATCTACATCCCTCCTCGATTTCATTTCTCTGCCAATTGTGCTTCTCAAAGCCTTCGAAATCATGACTCCCAAGACTCTTGGGCCTCCCATTTGACTCCCCTCCCCTTTATCTGACCTTCCTCTCCTCCTTTTCCTCACGTTGTCCTTCTTCTCTCGTTATCCTGATCTTGCTTCTCCCCTCCTGCTTGCCTGTTGCGCCATCCCTTCCTTGCTCCCATGTTCTTTCTATTCCCCTGCCTCCCTCAGTATGGATCCCATTGAAATGATTCCCAAGTCACAGTTATGCCCGCATTGCAAATCTCACAAGGTGGTTCTAGAACATATTCGAACAATGCACAATCAATGGAGGGACAGATGCAAAATTGAAACGGGGTACCTGTTTCACCAGTGTAATGAACACTGAAAAACTATTGAGCAGCTCAACAACAGATGCGCACATATGGAAAATGCACTCAACACTGCAAGAAATGGTATCTAAAAAATCAGGAGAAAGCTCCAACACACTGGACTACGGCAGCAAGAACCAGAAGACCGAGGAAAATCCAGTTAACAAAGAATAAGAGGAAAGTCAGCTCCATGAATCACCATGACACACTATGCACTTCAATAGAGAGCAATCCTTATCTCGGCAATATACTCTCTCTCAACTTTACTATGCTCTGTAAATGTAATTTGCTTCTACAGCAGTTTGTAAGAATCTTTAAGCTAAATGCAGTAGGTAAACTAGGAATTTTTTAAGCAAATGTAATAGTTGGAAAAGAAGGATCAGGGACTTTTGTCTCCCCATCTTCCCTGATCATTTCAACCTTCATGTACTTTGGAGTTCTTCTCCTTCTTATTTTTGAATGAACATAATATACCTGATCTTGTCAAAAAATACATATATATTCCATACATACCTCAAGGTTATATACATTTGTCGTAGTGGCCTGCAATTCCAGATGCCATGGTTTCTTCATAGTTTTTCCTCAAGGTGTGCATATTCATTGTATTTATTTTCTTATCTTTTCTTGCTTCAGGAACAGTATACTATTTCACTTCTATTTGTTCATTAGTGATGCACAGATCTAGAGGGTTTCCATATATCAATTAACTAGGAATTTCTAGAAGTTTCCAAAATGTTGACAACAATTTTGCAAACATCAACATTGGGATAAAATCAGCAAGGGTTCGAAAAACCAAAAAAACATAAAATCGGGAAAATATCTGTAAAAATCAACAAACATCTGCAAAATTAAGATACCATCAAAATATCAGTGAAAATCGGCAAACATCACCTAGGCCAAAAAATTGTGATTTCGCAATAAAATCGGGATGTTATCGAGATCTTCGCAACACTGGTTGACAATGACTGTCAACAAAACTTATCTTTTACCATCATCAATTGATGTAACGAGAACCTTCCTTCAAAGAGATGATTATCACAACATCATGACCCTACTTACTACCTCTGGACTACTACTTTCTACAATGTCAACATACAGTTGCTGTTCTGGATCCACTTTGAAAATGCACAAGTATTACTGGACTAACTGCTATAGGTGCAATAATAATTCTTATGCCCAAAAAAATTCTACAGAGTGTTTACTTATAATGACTATCAACAATCCCAAAACTATCATGCACTTATGTTGTCACTGTCACAAATATGTGACATCACCTTCTTCCCTTTCAATGTTACCACAGATCGGCTCACTGTTTGCTCAAATTGTGTATATATATATGCCCAAAAATCATCACTGTTATGCACAGACTCTTTGTATTCTTATGCAATTGTCCCAAACTGCAAGCAAGGTGATGAGCCTTCTCTTATATGTGCAGAAACACTTATGCTTCTCCTCTAGTTGTACAAGGGACTGTATGAGATGATAAGCCTAGTGTGCCTTTGTTCTAGGTCTCCCTCATGCATAGAAACATAATAGGAGTCTTGGCTCCTCTTCCTTGGTGACTGAGGCTCGAATTGAGTCCTTTTGAAATGTGTTTATGCTCAAAACAAGAGGAGAACCAGGCTCCTTTTCTAGCCTTCACTTGCACGATAATTGAGCTCGGACCTCATATACAGGTATAGAGAGACCTTTATATATCTTGTACAAAAGTAGCATATGAGTCTCGCTTAACAGTGAAACTATGCTTCAGAGCTTTGGTACTTTTGTCTTATACTCAAAATATCCCTTCCACAAATTTGATCTTGGAACTAATATATGCACAGGTGTAGAAATGATCTCAGTGCCTCTTCCAATGAGGAATTTATCCACAGGACTATACCACAGAATTGCAAACCATTGATAGAGGACTTGACTCCATTCTAGGGCTATAAATATGTCACTTAATGCCACAAAAACATCAAATCTTTGACAAGGGTTTATGGCTCTTTTATAGAGTTATTATGGTTGACAAATAGACAGGCCTTCAATGCCTTGCAAAACTAGAATAGTTCTTCAAAACTCTAATGAATTTATTGATCTATACATACCAGAGATGTGAAAATGCTCAGATATTTTGGAGGTTTTGCAGACCTTGTGATGCCACTTTTGACCTTCACTCCTATACTAGTGAGTGCGGCCTCTTTAAGGTTGCTTGACAATCATTTCGTCCTTTACAAAAGTGCTCCTTATGCTCTTGCTCTGCTACAGTAGGTCTGCAGCCTTGATATAGTGATTAAGGGTTAATGGAGGTGCCAAAAGTCTTCAATCCATTCGCCAGAAGGGTCGGACTTCAAAGGACTTAAAATTAGCCCTTAGATCCTCTTGCACAGGGCTTCAATTACCTCCAATTGATCTCACTTTTGCACTGTGTAACGTAACTTTGTCTCTGTAATTAGGGCTCGAAAATGTGCCCGGAAATTTTCTCTAGTTGCCTCCACAAATTTGTTCTAGGGTTATAGTCTTCCTTGAGAAGTGTTGAAGCCAAATTGATCTTCTTTCTGCCTACTGTATGAAGCCCTAGCTTTGATACCATTTTGAGAAATCTAGGGTAGACAGTTAGGGTATTTATTCAATTTGATTTCTCTTTCATCCTTGACATTTTCTTGTGATTTATATTAGGACATTATCATCATTATTTAGTTTTGTTTATCATCAAGACAAATGCCAAAAAGAAGATCACAATGCAAACACAATAACACTAGATGTAGGCTAGCCAGGGCCAAAACCTCTCCTAGAGAGGAAAACCCACAAATATCTCTTCTTATAGAATTTGTTCAATGAAGACTTCCAAGACCATGACCCAAGACCAAAACCCCAAGTGATGAGCCAGCGAAATCCCAAAGAATATCTCTACACACAATACTGAGGAAACCCTAGTTCCTCCTTCAAAACTCGCACATGTGAATAGGCAGATACAAAATTTGCTTCCTTTCTTCTTCGATGGCTTCCACAGAAATTCACTCCTCATTCCCTTCTTCGTTGGATCAGATCTCCTTTTATTCTCACATTGGATCTGGAGATATATTACTTGATGAATGTGTGTACAAATGAGAAGAGTGAATTCCTTTATATAGGCTTTGCTTGAGGATGAATTGGGCCACCTTGGGCTGACTTGAAGAGAGTTGGCCGACTCATCACTTGGAGGCTTCTAGACAATACAATTTACATTTATTATTTTTCTTTCTTGTTACATGAGCCCTCCAAGGGCTAGTACAGCATGACCTTGACATTTTGACTTGTCAACAAGACCCCTAGAGCACTCAATCGGTTCTTTGACCTAGGACCACAACATGATGGGCAAGAAACCCATTTCAATAATAATAAAATTTTTTTGACAAATCATTTTTCTTTTCTCCTTTTTTTTGACAAATACATCAATAATTACATCAAGTCATGACTCAAGTATAATTTATGAAGACTGACACTAGTTACATTTCAACATATTGGACTCCTTGAATGAATTTTTCAATGATGATATGGACTCCTTGATAATATAGATGATATGTAGTACTTATGTGGAGTCTTTGGTGATATGGATGAGGTCGACTTCTTAATGATGATCTGGTAATGATATGGTCAGCTTCTTAATGATGACATGGAATCTGTGATGATATGATGATGATATGGATTACTTAATGATGTGGACTCTTTGATGATGATAAAGTGGACAATATTTGATTATGGTTTGTTGCTGCCTGCTTCTGAGAGAAGCCATTTATTATCCGTTGGATTCGAATATGAAACTGATATTCACTTCTGTGGTTGCCCATGATTGCTTCTGTGAGAAGCCATTACTGAAGCCTATTTTTGTCCATTGATAGCTACTAGTGCTAATGTTTGCTTCTGAGAGAAGCCCTGGCTTAATTTGGATGAACAGTCGAATGTTGTTGTTTGTTGAAATGATTGAGATCCACCATGGCTACATTTTTTATGTTGAACTAGTTGCTCATATTTATGTGAAGAAACTGGAATAACTAAGAATCCTCTAGAAGAGGGAGCATTGATTACATAGCATCCTAAATCTTCCTTAGGTTGCAGCTGTGAGACCAATGGATTGGTCAGGAAGATTGTTCCTCCCTTAGGCCATGTGCTATGAGACCTTGTGGCCTGATAGATGTATTGATTTGATGATTCCTCCTATAGGTTCTGTGTTGTGAGACCTTGTGGTCCGAGAGATGTATTGATTTGATGATTCCTCTTGTACGCCATGTGATGTGAGACCTTGTGGTCGGGGAGATGTATTGATTTGATGACTCCTCCTGTAGGCTGTGTTGTGAGACCTTGTGATCTGGGAAATGTATTGATTTGATGATTCCTCCTATAGGTTGTATGATGTGAGACCTTATGGTCTGGGAGATGCACTGATTTTGTAATACCTCCCTTAGGCTATGTGTTGTGAGACCTTGTGGTCGGTAAGATGCATTAAGATGAGTTGGATGTTATGTATTTTTCCTTATGATGAAACTGATGATCTCTCCCTTAGGCTGTGGGCTGCGAGAACTATGATTGGTCGGGGAGATTGATCTTGACAAAGAGAGAGATTTGTATTTATGTTCTCTTCCTTAGGCCGTGGGTTGTGAGACCTGTGATTGGTCTGGAAGATTGATCTTGAGAGAGAGAATGAAAATTAGCTCCCTGGCTAAGAGGGAGTGTTGGAAAATATGGTAGCCATGGTCGGTATTTTCATATTGAAAACGAAATGGATATTTGAATTTTTAAATTTGCCTCCAAATTTATTAGGTCGGTTGGGCCCCTAAGAGGTAGCCATTCAAACCCCACTTGAAGGCTATATAAAGGAGATCATTTCTCCTCATTTGGACACATCAATTTTCCCCATGCATCTCTGATCCAACAAAATTACAGGAGAGCCGAAATTTCAGGAGATTGAGATTCTATGGAGGCCCAAAATTTCAGGAACTTGGTTTTTGACATGGCACTTGATTATGATTTTGTTTACTGGTTTGGATATTATCTTGCTATCATTATTTTCTGATGTATTGATGAATTTGGGACTCTCTCTCTCTCTCACATAAGGAAAGACTTTTCTGGGTTTTCCCCTTGTGGATTTTTTCCTAGCTGTGGGACTAATTTCTGCGTCTCTTATCTTATGGTTTCAACTTTCATGGTTATATTTTACTACTCTTTTCGTGTTTTTGATGGCAGAATGTATAGACTCTAAAGTTCTAAACTGCATACTGATATTGTTAAATGCTATATGAATGTTAATAATGATCTGTTGAAGTTGTTATTGTGCTATTCTGTTATGCCCTGGTCCCTAAGCAAAAATTCAACATGTTGAAGTGCAAATAAGATAATTATGCCCACAAAAAATAGCTCTTTTTGGAAAAACATCCATTGCAGGATTCTCAACCAATAATCACAAAATCAGTGGTTTTGTCTTGCCAAAGGTAACATGACTTAACCCCCCCATTTGACTAGATGAGTCCAAGATATCTGAGCATAGTACAGTTAGGCAGATTTTCAGCCACAATAACTAATTACTAACATGGTTGAATTAGTATGGAAAAAGAGGGCAAACTTTTCACAAGCTCCCTATTGAGGATGGCTACCCTACTGGTATTGATAACTATATCTTCATAGCAGGTGTAAATAAAAGTTTAAAAAGTCAGCTATGCATTTATAAATGTCTTAGGTCTCTATTTAAGCAATTTTAAACAAAATGTACTAAAGTGCATGGACGTGTATAACTTCAAGTGTGAAGGTTCACATTCTCAATCTTATAAGATCATGTAGTGATAGAAGAGGACATATTGAGAAGGGCCTTAAATCCTGGAATAAGGAAGAGCTAAAACCTTTAGCAAGGAAAACCATTTTGCTAGAAGTTAAAAAAATGATAGCCTGCAGGTTGTGGCAATACGTATTGAAAGAATGTTTGGGATTGTTGTATTATTTTATAATGCTGCATAATATAAAGTATTTGAAAAAAAAAATTCTACACTATGGATAGTATAACAGTAAAGCTACTGTAACCTGCTGTTTCTCGATAACCCTCATGCTAGATAGACATCACAGTTTTGAAAGTGCATCTTATAGAATAATAACACATCAAGCAAGTGTTGTTAGAAAAAAATAATATTTGCAGCACAAGTAAATTCTGCCATGTTCTATTGTAGCATATCCATTGAAACATTTAACTCTTATAAATAAAAGACCTACCATCAAATCTTTTCCGAAGGAAGTCATTCCGGAGATTAAGAATACGAAATGCTGCATACAGATCACTTAAAAACTTGGCCACTCTTTTTGGGCATTCATAATCCCCTATGGTTACCTGGTTCACCACATACCTGGGCTGCAGTATCATCAAAGAACATTTACCATTAAAATCGGATTCACACATCACTTTAAGATGCATTCTAGATAAATCATATAATCATATATCCACAAAAATTAAACATGAAACTTTGGAAATCAATGTCTAGCAATTATCAAGTAACCCTAACAACCAAGTGAGCCAAAAGGATAAAATATGTAGAAAAAAACAAGTCTGTTATACTCTAAAGCAGAGGATTATTAACATTTTGCTTTTCAGCAAGTAATACTACAATATGCACTATAAAATTATTGGCAGCCACAACCAAAATATCTAATTAATTGATCATCATGGACCAAAAGAATATAAAACAATAAATGTCATTCAAAAACCTACAAAGACCTATAGTGAAAAAATAGCATCAATGCATAGAACTCGTGCCTGCTTTAGCAAGTGTGTTTTCAGCTGTAGAAACCCTTCTGCCTCAGCAATTCTCCTCCTCTTGCTTTTCTCTCCTTCTCTCCAAATGCACATGAAGAATGAGAATGTTTTTCTTCTTTTTCTCCCTTTTTAGCTCTTATTAGATAGGAAACCCTAACCCTTTTGATCAAGGACTGAGATCTTCTCCCTCGGCAATTCTCCTCCTTTTGCTTTGCTCTCCTCCTCTCCAAATGCACATGAAGAATGAGAATGCTTTTCTTGTTTTCCTCCCTTTTTAACTCTCATTAGATAGGAAACCCTAACCCTTTTGATCAAGGGCTGAGACTACATCTCAGCCCATGAGATCAATGTTGGAGATCATTTCCCTCGCTTGACCCCCTTTCTCATGTGGTCCCCATCATTTAATGAACTCTCTATCTACTTTAATGTTTTGTACCTTGTACCTTTCTCTCCACATAAAGTTAACTTAAAAATAGAAAGCGACTTTAATATTAAAAGGTACTTTTGTACTTTTTCTCATAAAGTCACTTTAAGACATAAAGTAGCTTTTCACCATGACTTTAATATTACCCATAAAGTCACATGCCAAAATGGTAATTGAAGTGTCTTTCTAGGCCAAAAGGCTAATGCACTAGGAAACACCTCCTTGGTACCCTAATTATTTTTAACATCAGCAAGGTAAAATCTGACGGGCAAATTCTAGGACGGTCACCACTATCACCTCAGCTACCTACTGTTGCATTTTAGGCCAATTCTACTCTAGTTCAAGTAGGGTATCCCTATTAGGATTAATAAGACCAAGCAATAAGGAAAAAGGTGAAGTTGAGAGTAGCTTTAGTAAAACGAGGTTTTGGAGTATTTTAGGCTTTTTAGAACAAGTGATGGAAGGACATAAAGATAGTGCCAACTCCAACTAGGGCAATGGAGTCAAGATAAATCAAATGGAAATGAGGTCAAGAAGAAGATCTCCAAAGGTTGGCCTATTTTCTTCAATGAGTAGAGCTTGAGATTAGAACCAAGAGGATTTAATACTATGACTTGATGAGTTCACTTAATACTTTAGCTAAGGAACCATAAAGGAAACAAAGAATGGCAACAAATCAATCAAAGGAACAGGGAAGAACAAAACCCTAGAACTTCTTCCTTCCAAGTGATAATGTTACCCTTCAATGGATCAATCTTAAAGGCTTGTAGAAGCAGTGTTGTGGGAAACGTCCCCCCCCCCCCCCCCAACGGATCAAAAGCCTGATCCACGATCCATACGGATCCGTGGGGGATCCGCCCTGCGAAATGCGTTTTAGAAAAACCGAAACGCGGATCGAGCTGAAAAATGTGATTCCTACCATTTCGGAACCTTACGGCCCAATCCCTGTTTCGGTTTTTTGGATCCGTGTTTTGGTCTTTTGGAAACGTGTTTCGTATGGAGATAATTGAGCAACTATATGCTTAGCACTGGTCCATTTGGGAGCATGCATGCAATTAGTGATTCCAGGATGATGATGATCGAGTTAAGATGCCACGCCCATCTGGTCCCTTGGTTCCTAGGTTCCATGGTTCAACACCAACAGCAGGGGGTTCGTCTTCATCAGTTTCAGTGCCACAACTTCCATAGGCACCATCTTCTTCATTACCACCACATGGAGGCCCGTCGTCGCGTTCTCTTTGTGGTGGAAGGAGGAGAGATTAGTAGATATATTCACAATTTACTACTTTTGTCATAGATTAATCATTAGACTCGTAGGCTTGTGAATTTGAACCTTTTTGGCTTGGCGGTGACCAAGTGACCTATTTTGTAAACAATATTATTTGAATTTTGGACATGACAAATGTTGATAGTTGCTCACTTGCTAGATAAATCATAATATGCTATATGTTTTATGTTTTATAATATGCTTCAATGTTATATGTTTTATAATATGCTTAAAAATTTGGTGTATGTTTGTAATTGCTAGAATATAGATGGTTGATGCTCGAATAATTAATCATTGATGTACATACTAGTAACTACAATGGAATCATGGGTGCCATATCTATCTTGATTTATGCAAAAATATGCATGTTTTCATGTCTTCTACAACTAATTTGGTATTTGGGATGTTTATTTTGAATATATATGCAAAAAAAAAAAAAAAAAACATAAAAAAAAAAATATATATATATATATATATATAGCAAACAGTTTGCTTCCTAGATTTTTGGAAAATGACGCTTCCGCGTCCCCGCTTCCAAAAAAATGTCCCTATTTCATCCCCACTTTATGCAACATTGTGTAGAAGACTTTAGAGTTCATAGTTAAATCCTTATGCACCAAAATAAAATCGAGAAAGAGAATCTTCAATAATTTAGAACATTCATCCATGTAGAAAGAAACCTTTATACCATAAATGCTCCAAGAAAGATATATCAATTAAGCTCCAAGGAGAGAAGCTCCCAAAAATTCAATCATGAGTGATAATAAGAAAGAGCATCTCTTTATAGAGAGTGATGCTAAACTTCCTTTGTAATAAAAAAATTAATGTATGATGTGATTCCTTACATCTAACTTAAGAAAAGTAAACTATAACTAGTCTAAATAACAATAAAATAAAGTGGTCAAGCCACATGTAGAATCAACAAGATGAAATAAGGCCCAAAAGAGAGGTTGTTTCCTCCAAAGATGGACAAAGATACTCTCAAGGTGCCACCTCTAGCCTCTAAGGCTCCTAAGAACATGTAAAACCTCCACAAACTCTTCCAAAGATGTCAGTCAACCCCATAAGGCTTCCTCGAAAGGGGACACACGGACTTTTAAGGTGGAAATGTCCTCTAAGTTATACACAAAACCATTAAAAGAGGGAAACTTCAAGTAGATGCTTCAGCGACCCTTTGAAATGGTATGATCCAAGCCTCAGAACATGGTGTGATAGCAACAAAGGCAAGCCAATTTCCAATGTCTAGCCCCTTTTAGTGCAACAACCTCATGCAAGAGTGAAATATACCCTTTGTAAGAGGGTACCTCCTTGGAATGAGCTCGTAAGTCTCAAAGCTATCTCTTCAAGCTATCTCCACATCATTCTCATGATAAAAATAACCTTCATAAATCATGGAAATGCCCATCAAAGTGATATTATGTTCCCAATATACCCCAACTAGTGACATACAAATGAGTGGGTTGGCCCTCAAACCAAGTGTAAAATAGCTCAAAGGAATCCAAATTGAGAGGGCATTCTAGGATCACTCGCGTGGCATGTGACAAGGTTCACTATACATGCACAAATGCCCCAAAAATCAGTTGGAAGATGTGACCAACTCCTTGGGGCACACAAATTACCTTGATAAAATGTGAACTACCTTTAAAAATGTGAGAATGCACAAAAATTAGAATGAAGCTAACTACACAAGAAGTATCATGTCATGTCATCAAAACCCTCCTACTCATCAGGATCCATGAATACAAGTGAATATCCATGCTATCAAAGTTCAACATACAAAAGCTAGAGAAGAAATTCACTAGGGATACCCTTGTCAAAAAGAGGGGTAATAGTTGGCTCCTACTCAAAGACGTGCTCTTCCTGGGAATGCATGAGAACCTTAAAATATTTTCATGTACATATTCACTTCACATTCAACAAATTCAAGTGCTCAAAAGACCTTATTCCTACCAAACTATTGTCCAAGTGAACTTATTCTTCTCCTACCCTATTGTAACAAGTGTTGGATGAGGCTCTTAGGTGAAGTCAATCAACCAATGTAATTGTTACCACAAAATCTAGCAAGCCTTGGAGATGGAAACCGTATTAGACAAAGAGCTAGACTAAGTGTTAACAATTGGATGATGGCCCACTATCACCACAACCAAGGTCCCCTGCTCTTTACGGAATTTCACAGATGGGAGGAGTCCTGGTAAGATAATAATCACCTATAATAGATATTCTAGGGTTTAAGGTGCAAGGCGATGGATTAGGACCTCTCAAAGGATGCTCAAAGTTATGATATAATGCCTCGGAACTTACTTCGCTTCCAATGAGAAACCTAGGAATGGATTGCACAAGACCTAGGGTTTCCTGAATTATCATGGATGAAGGTACTCCTAAGGTCAAGGTAATGAGGAGAAACAACTTCTTATGGTATACTCCACCAAGTACTAAGTTCATACAACCCTCAAGGAAGTCCCCAAGCTGAGGAGAACTAGCTAAGGCTTCCCTCTTAGGGAAACACCTAGGGCACGAAACTTTATTGAGTAAAATCAAGTGGATGCCCACCAAACTTGGAGAATAGGTAGCCTATAACGTGAGCTTGATGTTTAGGCACTTGAATTCCCAAAAAACCTCTCCCTAGGAAATTCGCACTAAGCGCTAGTTAGCCATCCTACATTAAGAGTACAGAAAATTTTGGAGAGAATTTATGGAGAAAATGTGAGTTTGACCACCAAGGACTTGGATTAGTACCTTGTCCTTTGGACATATCAAGTCTTAGGAAGCTCAAGGTGAGCTAAATCGTCTCTAAGCAGGCCTAGAATTGATGCCCTAGGTACGAATTCCTAGCACTTACCCACTTCAAGAGATAATGGAGTTTTATGGAGAGTTCAAGGATTTCATCCGCTAGGAGCATTCATCACAAGTCATACATGATATAACATATGCAATATTCAACTAGAATGCCTTTCAAAATTAATTTTGAACAATTAGGGCACAATTAACACATTCTAAAAGCAGTAATTCCATACATTAAACAATTTCAAGAGAAAATTTCCATCAACATAACGCACTTACAAGATAACATGCAATATATCCATTCATCATCCAAGAAATAGCTCCAAAGACAAGATCGAATTAGCTTCCAAACATCAAAATGCATCCAAAAGATCTCCAATAGCCAAAAGAAACAAGTGTGAGTTCTTCTCAAGGAGTCAAATTCCAAGTGTGATGATGATGAGAGGCTAAATGAGGTCTCTCATATTTATACATGTCCAATCAAGTCTAATTTTAGCCTAAAGCCCCTCTTAGTTGTCAAATGATGGGAAAAAACTTATTTTGTGTTATGAATATAATTCATAATAAAATAATATATGTAAATATAAATATAATAATAATAAACGATAATTAATTAACTAATGATTAGTTAGTAATGAAGAGGCATGTGTTAAGGTCGATACTTTCTGTATAAAGGGCGGAGCGGGCGTTCATGGCAGCTAGGGTTCAGGTCTAATCTGCAACGATAAACCTGCAGAGTTTGCAGTAACTCTGCTAATTCTTACAGCAACACGACAAACCACAACGGACAAAAGAGGTGAGTGAATCATGAGAATACCTCAGGGGGAGGGCACAGAGCCTCCCCCAAATGAAAACGAACATGTTCCAATGCAGGAGGAAGCCTGCAAACAAATCGTCCAAGAGGAAACGGAAGAAGGACAAGACTCTCAAGGAGATAAAGAAACAGTTAACGAGATTCCCAAAGCGACTTCTACCACATGCAAGCCAGTTGCAGCCATGAGACCAAAGATTGAGCTACCAAGCTGTAGGATTAACACACAAATCCAATATATGAATCATCATGCTCTGATAGGGAAGTTTATTGGCTTTTGGCCCACAGAAAAAGCGCTGCAGGGATGGATTACAGCCAAATGGAAGCCGAAAGGTCATATAACACTACAGCTGGGCCCTAAGGGATTCTTCACGGCGATTTTCAACTGTCTAGAGAATAGAAATAGAATCATTGATGGAGGGCCGTATTTCTTCAACGCTACTGGCTTGTATCTCAGAGATTGGGTTGAGAGATTTAACCCGGATAAAGAAGATCTTAGTTGGGCACCAGTATGGATCCGCATCTACTCCCTCCCTCTGGAGTACTAGGATGAGGCTTCATTACAAGATATTGGTAATGGTCTTGGTGAGTTTGTCAAAATTGCAGAGGAGACTAAGCTCAAAAGATACACCTCATATGGTCGTATATGCATCTATATGCACCTCAACAACGCCCTGCCGGATGCGGTAAGTCTTTTTCATGACGATTTTGAATGGATCCAATCTATAGATTATGAACATGTTCCGTTCCGTTGTAGGAAATGTCACGCTCTTGGCCACTTATTTTGAGATTGCCCATCTAATTTGAAAACCTCAACCCCTCCTCCCTCTGGAAAATCGGATGTTGATGGCTTTACCTAGTCTCCCATCGCAAAAAGCACCTCAAAAAATCTGGGTCCAATCCCAAGACCTCTGCTGATAACCCCCCCAGACCGAGCACAAGGAACAGCTTCGATTCCCTGGCCCAACCAGATCTGAACAACCAAGAAACCCCTGCTCTCTCTAAGGAGCAACCTAAGTTAAAAGCTCATTCAACCTCCACCAGCACAAAGATTCTCCAGAAATCTAAGCAAACCATCGACCTTGGCTCCCCCTCTCCCAGCAACACTCCTACCTGGCTCACTCAAAGCATGGATGTGGACAATGAGCAAACCATTTTTAAGGATACAAAGGAAAATACAGAATAAAGAAATGAAACCCAGAATATGGAAGAGGAACCAGAAAGCATAGATATAGGAGATCTGGATATACTAGGCTTAGAGCAAGCCTATAAAACAAAAAATTATGACAAGATTCCAGAAAGACAGCTGGAAAACCTGGAAGTAATTTTGTCAAGAGCACAGAAACAGAGAACACTTGGCATACAGCCTAGAAGTCAATGGGATGGAAAGATCCTCAACAAAGATAATGTAAGAACCGAAAAACAGATATACAGAAAACAGTAAGGAGTTTAATGCAGGTACCTACCTAAACTACTACCTGAAGATGTCTGCGGCTACGTTGCTCCAATTACCGAGAGACCAATTCCACCCAGCCAGACTGAGCAGAGCCTGGCTGCTCAATCCAGTAAGCTTCTCAACAAAAGCTCACTGTCCCCCATGACCAGAACCTCACAATGCTCAAGCTCTTCCAATGGAAGGTACTTCCTCCTGGTTCTGAATTCTTCCTCCTGGTTTTTCTCCTGGTTTGTCCCCCCCTTCTCAGCCTATTACATGCGGTATATATCCTTGGGTTTGGCGGTGGCCGCCATCCCACCTGCAGCCACCGCTCACCCTGCTACTACCACGCCTCCTCCTACGTAGCCTGGTCTCGTTCAGGTGGTGAAATGAAAATCCCCTATTTTCTGAGATCATAAGGTATTTATAAACTTTTTAGGATGACCATACGTATCATTTAACTTCATAATGTTTACATGTACCTTATCATATTACATTGTTTGTATTTAACTTTATGATGTTTATATATATACTTTTGTTTGAATTATATTTATTTATTATAAAGTTTGATTTATATTTATTCTAATATAAAGTTTGATTTATATTTGTTTTAATATAAAGTCTTATTTATAAATATCAAGTTTATTTATATTTGATTTAATATAAAGTTTAGAACTTAATTAGTAATTATTGATGTTAATAAATCTTTATTATTAATATTTATTATCATATTTATATTATATATAAATCATTATTACAATATTATAGAGATATATATAATATATATATATATATATATTGTCCTCTTGATTCAACCATACATTACGCGATATTGACGAACGAGTAGAACTTCTTTTCCCAAAAGGGTCATAGTATTTAGCACTTATAATCAATTTAGTATAAAATACTAGTGTGGTGTATGCGACACATGCATATGTAGCTATCATATGCATGTACCATATACCTGCTATTATGCTTGCGTTCTTTGTATTTATAGATGGGTCGTTATAGATAATAAAAAGAGGGAGGAAAACGGATCTCCAATGAACCATTCCCATTGGGGAAATGCTAGTGGAATCAAGAAGATTCCAAGCTCACGAAGCATTATACCACCCTTCCTAATACCTCATCATGAAGCTCATTTCATAGAATATTAGAGGGTTCAACAACCCTAGGAAGTACAGATCGACAAAAAGCATGATTCAGCAAGAAAAACCCAGCATCTTCTTCATACAGGAAACTAAGTGTAACTCAGCAACTCTGGAAAACCATGGCATAAGCTTGGCCAGGTTGTAATGCAATTGTTGTGGATGCCTCAAGCGCATCAGGAGGCCTTGCAATCATTTGGAATGCTCAAACAATCACGCTCTCCAATATGCATGTGAACAAGCACTTCATTCAGGGTTCATTCCATATAACAGGGACAAATATACATGGGCATTTAACAAATGTTTACTTTCCTCGGGAAGCCATGTATAAGATAGACATATTGAATACTCTATCAATAATCAATGCTGAAAGAACCCACCCGCTCTGGATCACTTAAAGAACTTCATCCAGAACAACTGGCTCATTGATCTACCCTTCAATAATGGAGTTTTCACCTGGAAATATAAAAGAGCAGGCCCTCATCAAATCGCCTCACGATTGGATAGATTCCTGCTCTCTAATAATGCAATCCATTTAGGCGAAGACCTCTCAGCTTCAATTTTGCCCCTCACAGGTTCCGATCATTGGCCAATCGCACTTCAATGGACAAGACAAGGCAACACTGCTCATCGGCCCTTTCGCTTTGAAGCCTTTTGGCTGTCACATCCAGACTTCAATAACTTCATAATTACGGTCTGGAAAAGCTTCATACCTTTGGAGGGCTCAAAAATGTTCCAATTCCAGCAAAAGCTCAAAAATCTTAAATTCCATATCAAACAATGGAACCAGTTTACTTTGGGGAATATTCCTCAGGCACAAACTGCTCTAAATAAAGCAATGAAAGAACTACAACAGAAAATCATCACAGAAGGTAGAACAGAGCAGCTCTCGGAGTAGGAAACACACCTGCAATCTCAAATCTTGGAAAGAGACAAGCAAGAAGAAGTTCTTCAGAAGCAAAAATCATGGGTCAGGTGGCTGAAGGAAGGTGAAAAAAAAACAATGTTTTTTCACCGCTCTACGATTCAAAGGAGAATGATCAATACCATCACCCATATACAGAACAGCCAGGGAGAAAGAGTAGAGGACCACGCAACCATAGAACAAGAACTTCTTGCATACTTCAAGCAGGCTCATCACGAGACTCAAACAGATCGAACGGAGGCCATAGATAAAATAATCAAATCTATTCCAAAGATCATCATTGAGGAACATAATCAACTGCTTCTCAAACTGATTACCTTACAGCAGGTGGAAAAGGCGGTACAACAGTTAAAAGAAGGAAAGGCGCCAGGCCCAAATGGGTTTACTTCTAATTTCTTTCACAAATTCTGGGATTTGATCAAATTGGAAGTCTGGCAGGTCATTGAAGAATCTAGATCCAGTAGATGGATGCTTCCATCCATGAATGCCACTTTCATCACCCTTATTCCTAAAGAAGCTCATTCTAGAACCCCTGATAAATTCAGGCCTATCGTGCTGTGCAATGTCATCTACAAAATAGTCTCCAAAGTCATTGCTTCAAGGCTTAAACTGTTGCTCCCTTTACTTATCTCACCAGAGCAATCAAGGTATGTGGAAGGCCGACAAATCACGGATGGCATTATTCTAACGCATGAGATCATCCACTCTTTGAAGCAGCATAAAAAAGCAGGTATGCTACTTAAAATAGATCTATCTAAAGCCTTTGATAACCTAAGCTAGAGTTATATTCAAAAGATGCTAACTGCCTTTGGTTTTTCCCCACCATGGGTTAAATGGGTCATGAGTCTCATTTCTTCCACCTTCTTCTCCATCCTAATCAATGGAATTCCTTCCTCTCCCTTTCATCCTTCTAGAGGTATTCTACAAGGAGACCCCTTATCTCCTTTTCTGTTTGTCATCATGGCGGAAGGTCTTGGTAGATGTATCAAAGATGCACTTCACTCCCAGCAACTACGAGGCCTCTCCTTTCCCAACTCACCTCCCTTCACCCATCAGCAATTTGTGGACGATAACATGTTTTATGGGCATCCTTCAGTCCAAGAAGCTCGCAAGTTAAAATCTTTGTTAAATAATTTTTCAATTGCCTCTGGAGCTTCTATAAACCAAGCCAAATCCCAAATTTTCTTCCTTCAAACGCTTGCAGTAACCCAAGCCTCCGTTCCTCGAATCCTGGGTTTTCAAATTGTTGCTCTTCCATCCAACTACCTAGGAGCTCCCTTGACTGATGCTGCCCTGAAACACTCATCATGGCATCTGCTCTTTGAAAAATTAGAAGCACGTCTCTCTTCTTGGACCCACAGGTCCCTCAATATGCCTAGTCGCTTAGTCTTAATCAAATCAATTCTACAATCTATGCTGCTGTATCTCTTCTCAATCTTGGCAGCGCCTAAATGGGTTCTCAAAGAAATAAAAAAGCTCCAAAGATCCTTTCTATGGGGTAACTCAGGACAGAATCGCAAATGGGCTCTGGTTAAATGGGATAAAGTATGTCTTCCCAAGCACCCCGGAGGGACTGGGCTTCGTGATCCTTATCATAGCAATTCAATTATGGGAGCATGCATCTGGTGGAACTGGCTCACAGCACCGTACACTCCTTGGGCCACTCTATGGACAGCAAAATATGCCAATAACAGACCTGTTGAGGATCTCATCCGACTCACTGATATAGGTCCAGGTTCCCTAGTTTGGAATGTAGCAAAGCAACACAAAAATTTAATTCAGCAGCATAGCTTCTAGGAGGTCAAGGATGGCACTATTGCAAGGTTCTGGGAAGATTCCTGGCAGCAACAACATAGACTAAAAGATTTGATTAATCCCCACCAAATTCCCAATTGGCAAGCTCACAAGTTCGATAAGATCAATCAATATTGGAAACCTACCTTAACCCATGGATTCAGGCAATGGTTAAACTCTGATCACATTATTCAGAATGGCCTGGAGCCCGACCAACAGATCTTGGGAAAGGAACTCTCCAATCGAAACATAAGATATTCAGAAAAGAAGGATGTGCTCATATGGCCGAAGGTGTCCACCTTCCTTTGGTTGCTTTGTCAAAACAAAATCCTCACTTGGGATAATTTGCGGAAGAGAAACTTTCATGGACCTTCCATCTGTCCCAATTGTAAACAGAAAGAAGAAACCACCTTGCATCTCATGAATACTTGCCCCCTGGCTCATAAGCTCTGGGAAAAAGTCAGTTTTCGATGCCAAAGGGACAGTCGAATCAAGGAAGACATTCCCACCACTATTCGCAATTGGGCAAGAAATCCTTATAAGAGTAAGGTTCTAAACTCCTTATGGAAGCTTATCCCCGACCTTCTTATGTGGACTATACGGAAGGAGAGGAACAAACGTATCTTCAAGGATCAGTCATCACCTATGGAAATCATTTGGAACAATGTATGTCGAAACCTTAAGGAAACTCTTCTACTCCAAACTTGGCATGACGACGACCTTCCCTCACTGCCATAGGAAAAGAATATTTGGGACAGCTGGAATCTACAATGGAATCAAGAATTGAAAATCTTTGCTAAAACTGCAACAAAAAGTACAATATCTGATAAATGGCTCCCTCCTCCTCAGAATGTTTTCCAACTGAACTTCGACGGGGCCTCAAAAGGCAATCCAGGCAAAGCAGGGTTTGGGGGAATTTGCAGAGATCATAAAGGAGTCACCCTTCTTACATTCATAGGCTCAAATGGATGGGACTCTAATAACTCAGCAGAGCTTGAAGGGTTATGGCAAGGGCTCCTTTTAGCTCACTCACATGGTTTCTTCCCTCTCATAATTGAAGGAGACTCTCAAATCCTAATAAATATGGTGAATAAAATTCTGCAGGGGTCTCCCTCAAACAAAATTGGCAACAATTGGCAACTAGCTGAAAGACTAGAACTTGTTGAAAATAGGCTCAGAACCCACAGAGCAGTTAATTTCAAACATATTCGTCGGGAAGGCAATAAGGTGGCTAACCTTCTTGCCAACATAGGGGTGGAGAGCAACACTGCTCTAAACGCTAATGTGTTATCTACTATAGCCACGGAAGCACAGATGAAGGAATTCAATGAATTAGTAGAGAAAGAGAAGACACAGAAAGCAGGAGGGCACCCGGATGCATGTGACACGTTATGGTTTTAATGGATACATTGAAGGATGGCGGCGAGGGGACAGGCCACTTGGCTGATGGCGCCCCTCCCCATTCCACCCTGAGGCGTCTTCATGACACATTGCAGGCAACATTCAATGCAGGTTTAAAGCGGCAAAAAGTCATTTACTGTCTGGATATGGAAGTACCTCGGTTCATTCTTTCACCGTCTCCCCTGATCCACTGCAGTTGCCCGCCTCAAGCCTATGAACGCAGCTTTCGCACTGCAACTAGCCGTCGGTGCTGGTTAGTCTGCTGCGTGGATTTTGGTAATGGGTTTCACCATTCCCATTCTGGTCTCTGCATTCTAACCTCGGCTCAGAACGACCCAGCTCCCCCTCACAATTCCTCTGTTAGAGCTCCCTCTGTCATCGACCCTTTTGTCACTGCTCCCTCTGAGCGCTCAGTGAGCGATATCAGCATGGCGAGACATCGTATGAAAAGTCGAAGGGGCGGAACTCGGGGAGGTAGTTCTCGCCCTCTGACTGAGCCGCACCCTGAGCGTGCTACCTCCTCTCCTTCCCATGAACTACATTATCCTTCAAAACATGGGGCGGGTAGGTATCGAAGCACAAGAAGTGGGCGAGGTCTGGCCCATTCTTCAGGTGCTGTTCATGGGGATTTTGTTATCCACTCTGCTAATTTTCCTTTGCCCCTTCATCCCACTTCCCACTCAACCCAATTCAAGTTCTGTAGCTCCCTGAACAGGCCTGTCATTACCGCTACTATTTCCATCCTCTTCACTGAAGGCAATACTCAGACTGCCTCTCAGGTAGACAATTCCAACTTGCCGTAGGTCGCTCCCAGATGCAGTAATTACAAAGATACTAGAAAGAATGTGATAGACAAAGGCATCTTCACTTCGCATGGCAGGAACCTCGGTGGCAATCAGCATGGTGAAGGGAACCAATGTTGGGGCAGTCCAGATTTTGCTGAATCTCTACGTTAAACTTGGTTGAGGCTTCGTCCTCTCTGTAATTCTCTGTACATATTAATAGATTATCTTTACTTAGAAAAAAAAAGAGGCATGTGTTAAGGACATGGCCATTCATGAAAGGGCACCTGCCTAGGGTATATAAGCGGACCCTCATTCTCATTTATAATCATCCTATATCAATTCTTTTACAATATACAATTCACAATTACTATCCTATGATGGATGTCTTTCTCTACAAATTATTTTAAATATTTCCACTACGCATACGACTTTTGGTCATTACATTGTGGTTTCAAGCCAACCATATATCCAATGTGAAATCATAAAAGTTAACCCATAAGAGGGTCGATACATTGATGACATCATTGTGTGGGCCTCTTGGAGGCATGCATTGAGCTCCCTTAGTGCCAAATTGAGTCAAGAGGGCTCCAAAAATCATCCTCTAGGGTTGGCCCATAGATATCCATGCAAATCATCCTGTGGACCCTAGATTTGTGTTTGGGGCACAAAATGGGTATCATGGGTCTCCTAGTGATAAGATAGCCTGGATCTGCTTCATCATTAAGGGCTTGGAGAATGGTGCTAGCCCTCCCATGTCTCAAAGGGTGAGACAAACTTCATCTAGGCCTCGGATCAATGGCCAAACAATACGTGCACTACTATGCTGGCTGGGGCATACTGGTCCAAGTGCGTCATCTCATGAATGACGTGGGGCAAAGCGCAAACTGTTGGGGTATTGTAGGTGCCCATGGAGTGGGATGATTCTCTGCAAGTGACAAGAGTCCCATGGCTCTCAACGCTTCATCTGTAAGGTGTCATATGATCCTTTAGTGGACTTAAGCCCCAGTTAAGTTGCCCAGCCCATTATAAAAACCACCTGCTAATCACACATAATATCCAATGTGCATCTTCACAATTAGGTACAATTAATCATTAGTGCATCTAAGTGAACCAACCTTGTTAGTTGAGGGAAAATTAAGACTTCATATGGGGCTTCTCTTCCAAAGTTGGGATTTTGATCTTGTAATAGTGTTACCTCCCTAGGTAGGAGTGGCCAATAGATGATCCTATTAGGTGTTCCCAACTCCTAAGGGGAAAGACATGTCATTAGTACATCCTTCAGTCAATAGGTAGCATATGAATAATGATGAATGGTTGGGGATAAAGGGGTCTCAAGGTCAAATGCCATGGGTACAAGGATAGCAATAATGAGGAAGCCCACATATCAGTTGTACAAATGTAAGCAAGGAGATATTGTCGATGCATGAGTTACCGCAACCTTTATTTATCCACCCTTGTTTATTTTTCTTTGTATTACTAGTTGAAGCTCCAAAACATGAGAGCATGTTGTGCACGATGTAAAATAGTTATCACCCCCTTAAAGGTGGGACAGTTCATCACCCACCAAGGGTTGGGATATGCATGGGTTCCTTCAATAATGTGAGGGGCACTCATGGGCCCTAGGAACCAAGGTGATGACCATAATGATAAGGGGTAAAGCTCGTGTTTGGCTTTTGCCCACGTGCTATATTAAACGTCCCGACCATCTTTTGCATTCTATAATTTTATTTCTCTTTTGTTTATTGCTAGTGGCCATGATATGCTTTTAACTTTCGTTTAGTTGCATCAACCTCCAAGGCAACGTTTCCAGGACCAACCTAGATATGTGGACAAGGGGAGGGGATGCTAGTGCCTTGTGGACCCAGTGGTCATGTGGAATCAGAGAAGGGAAATGGTGGAATTATGATCATAATGTGTGGAAGGAAGTGAAAAATATGCAACATGAAAACGGGACCATGCTACCAAAATCGACGTTTCCCATGTAGTGTCCTTCCTAAATCCATAGGCCAATAAGGGAGATCCCACGGGAATAAGATTTTAGCTTAACCACTCATTTAAGATGACCAAACAAAACCACGGTCAAAGCCATTCCTTCTTCCAAGTCACGCAATAATCCATGCCCAAAATATGCAAATGAAAAACAAGCGTAAGCACCCAATTGCACAATGAAAAAAATACATTTTGGGTCAGATTCCCCAGCTTCTAATGTATTTCTTAACAAATGGGCAAGGAAATGTATAACTGATGCAGGTAGCAGAGATAAAGTAGCACATCACATCAGCTACAACGTGGTTGTCAGGGGCTACTGGCTTTCGGGTGGAAGAAGATGAATAGGAGAAAAGCTCTCCTAGGGGTACCCACTTTTGGTGGGTAACAGTGGCCACCTTAGTGCCTCGTCAATCTGCTATCCTTTTCCTTAACGATTAATCATTATGAAAAACAAAGAAATGTTAAAATACAATTTTTTGTTGGTTAGTTTCTTCACTGTTGGGTTGTTGATTGGCTTTTCCTTCAATGTTGGGCTAAAAATAGGCTTGAGCATCTGCAAATTAGGAATGTTCTCTGACATATGCAAGAATGGGAAAATGTGTTGCCATAGGATTCTTCTATCCATCCTTTAAAAGGGTTGGTGTAACTACGATAAGGCTTCAAAACATGCGTTGCCCTTGTTGACAACTACGTGCAACAACCCATAGCAGTAACCCCTTTTTTTTGCAAAAAGGATACTCCCTAATCGATGTGTTCATGCCGTCCAGCTATCATCATCAGCTTGATCATCATTTTATAATGTAAACCCAGTCTACATGTGTATAATGTAATTAATCTCAACAGATCCATGTCGTGTATGTAATTACCTAGGTAAACCTACTTTTCTAGTGACGATCTACATTCCGGGAGGTTTTTTATCTCACCGATCCATTCTCGAATGGTCGGCAGAATTTTCCTTCAGCCTTACCCCAAAGCCGGAATGGATTTTGTCACTAGAATCTTAGGGGAGTCCTAGTGTTCTAGATCGAATCTATGTAAAAGTAATTTGAGAAATCCTAACTATTTGGTTAGGTTATTTTCTTACAAATTGTTTGATCTACTAAATTATATTTTGTGTTGCAAAACTAGGTAGTCTGTGAAGATCTTTTGCAAATGGGTCTTCCCCTTTGAGATGTAAAAATGTAAAAATCATGATGTAAAGTGTCTTGAGGGTTAGAAAAATAATTTATCTCCTCATAGGTTAATTAATTAAATTTTCTAGCCAAAATTAATTAAAATTCTAACTCATAAATTAACCCTTGCCGATATTTTTCCGATACCGATATTTTCAACACTGCTAAGATGAATACCATTTAGATCAAGAGGAGATATTTGGAAGTGTTGTGCCTCAGCATTGTAAGTGGGTTGAGCTACTTCCTTGTGTGGGTTTGGAAATGGTGGTACAGGTAGTTGAGTGGGCGTGGATATTTGAGATGGATGTGGTTGGGGTTGTGGTTGTGCTAGAGGTGGATGGTGATGTGGTTCTTATTGCACCACATGATCAAATGGGGGGTGTTGGTGTTGGAAAAGTCTTTTTAATTTTTATTTTTTTAATAAGAATGCTAATTTTATGTTTTCGAAATGAAATATGCCTAATGCAAATATTTTTTTGTTTCTGCAGAAAGTAAAAGAAATGAATCAACTAGGGAAGAAAACAATGCATGCTTTCACACATCCCCGGCAACAGCGCCAAAAAGTGATGAGCCTTAGTATTGAAACAAGAATGTTGCAACTCCCAAGGCTACCAACTTTAATTATAAACCCGGGGTTCATAAAAACTTAAGAAGCATCGCATTATATGTGCAACATTAAATGTGTCATTCCTTCGTTGTCATGATGTAATGGAGTGAATGTAATGGAGTAAACTAATTACAGAAATGGAAATGCTCGAAACGAAAATATTAACCTATTGCAGGAAAGAAAATACAAAGAAGGAAAACGTATTCTTATTACATTAAGTGAAGATCATGAACTAAATATCAATCATTACATTTCAAAGAGTTTAGATCCATTGACATAGTTCATTGTTTGTGGCAATCAAGAAAATCATTATTGTATTATCCAATTCATAAATCTGTCCATTAAACCAATATGTTGAGATGTTTTGCATAGATAAAAAGGCAAGTCCTAAGTGGTGTTTAGTCCTCCTCAACCATTGATTTGGATCCTAGGGGTCATGATTCAACCGTAAGAAACAAAAACCGATCTTTTTTAGCAAATCTGGGCAAGTATATATATGTTGGTAGAGTGCTACAGGAAACTACAGGATGCTACAAGATGCTACAAGATGTTATAATTCACCAAATGACCAAGCAAATCAAATCCAAATTGGATGGGACAAATTTTTTTATTGACTAGGATGTCTCCACTCAAAAATACCTCTGTTAACCCATGCTAAAATATAGCAAAAAGTTACTAGTCTAAAATCTAGAAATTCGAGAACTAGTGAGCTAGTAAATCTATCAAACACCTAACCTAATCACATGAAAATGAAATGGGGTAAATTTTGTTATTAACTAGAATGTTTTTGTGATTTAATGCAAGTGGAATAAACTCGATTGAAACTCGTTAGCATGTTCTAAAAAATAGCAGAAATTTACTATTATTTACCACAAGAGACTTTCAGAAATTTAGATTTGGAAATAAGCAAACTAATCCAAGTATATCAATGATTACTATAACCTTCCAGAGTTGTTCCAAGGATGAAATGATGCTTGTGATCTTGCAAAATAATTTACTTTGACCATTTAACCCAATCCTACAACAAGAAATCATTAATACTGGATGCAGAAATAGAAAAAGACAAGAACAAAAAATGCATGTGAATAAGAAGTGAAAGGAAGAAAAGTAAATTGTACAAAAGGGTTCTAAGGCTCTTGGAATGGCCAAGCCCAAGGAAACTCAGTCCTATGAAGGAGACCAGGATTTAGAAGCTAAACATGGCACCAATCTTCATTATTTCCATCAATACAATTACATCCCTGCAAGAAATGACATTGGAGCTGCAAAAATACAAGTTCCCTTCACGAGAAGATTAAGAAAAATCAACCCCTAGAAGCAAATTCGACTTGGTACTTATACAAAATGATTAAGAAGTATTCCCCATGAAAGGAGGAAGCTTTCCCCTCCAAAATGACAAGGAACACATTCCTGGATTTTCTCAATCATTGGAGCTTCAGAATCTATGCAATAATTTCATAATATCTTGTTGATTTATTATCCAATATTGATCCTCCTATAGTAGGGAGCACGTCCCTAAATTATCTCCTCCTCCAAATCTCCATAATCTATCCAATATTCTCACAATATTCTACAAAAATAAATAATATTAGACACAAATATGCAATTATCCATATATCTTCCTAATGAACATATTAAGGTTAAAACTTAAAAATACGTTAAATAATGCAAAAAGAGAGGTTTAATGTGTTGAAGGATGGTCATATGGGCCTTGATTTGTGTCTAATATGGAGGCTCGTCATCTTGCATCTTGAGGATAGTTAATTAGCTCTTTCTTGCATTGTCATTACTAAGATAAACCATCGCCTCTATGCATTTTGCATCATTGCATTGGGTTTCTCTTCTATGGGCATCTCATTAGTAGTTGACTGCATGTGTTAGTCTTTTCTTGCATTGCATATGATTGTTACCAATCGCATCTCTCCTTGTTCTTATTTGGTCTTGGTTACATTTGTGCTTGAGAAATAAATTGCAAATCTTTTCTTGTGCCTAATTGGTTCATGGTCTAAGTGATAAGAAGATAGTGTTCTCACTGGTTACATCAATTACATAAAATCATATTTAGACATGTCATTATGAAGACCGAACCTAGTTACACTTTTCAACACTCACTCTTAACTAGGGAAGTATCATAATGTTACTTGGCCATTCTTAATCTAAAGAATTCTCATAAGAAGAGTCAGACTGGTAACCCATCTGTTTAGCATTATCTCAACCAGCATTGTCACATAGCAAGGCCTTGACGAATAACTATATCTCTCCACAAGATCAGAACACAATGTTGGCGAGACGAATGATGTATAGACACCCTCATCATTGTCTCTCTTGGAACATACCCCACCCGGGTTCTCAAGGTGTGTTCCACCAAGACTATTCTTAACTTGGATTCCCATTCCTCAAAGAATATCAATCCTCTATGACTACTCTTAAATTGGATGCCCTAACTCATCCTCAAAGAGAATCGTATGCCAATTGTTTACCCAATCCTCCAGTCTGTCTTCCCAAGTGAAGACAAGAATGATATGTCTATCTCTCTCCTCATGGCCTTCACTAAAACTTACGACCGTTAGTCCTGGTCTAGTGCATGACACATGAGATAGAGAACCACAACTATCACTCCCTCTTAACCAGGGATGACCAACCCATTCCATAAAGCAATGTACCCAAGCTCCCTCTTAAATAGGGACTTGACCAAGCTCCCTCTTGACCAGGGACTTGTTTCTAGCAGCATTCTAGGTGGAGATCATGGGACAACCAGCTACTTGCAGAACTCCTTCCTTTGATGTCATGATTTTTTCTTCTTTGTCTAAGAGTCTACATTTTACGAGACTTCTTCATAGGGCATAGACTATCCATTACTTTCATCGTGAGTTAGTCAAGTCTTTATTCCTTTTATCAGAAAGTGATCCATCAGTTCATATATGGCCTTCCTTCATGCCATTATGTTTTCTTCATGCCATGTTTCCTTAAGAATCTTTCATCCTACTACATGGACATCACGGGTGGAAGATATCCATAGATCTTCCCTTGGCAACCCGGCATAAGCCCATCCAGATATCATTCAAAAATAAAGGAATGCGCATCAAATCAAAATTACCTTTATGATGGTCCTTTATCATGACATCTTCTAGTTCGCATCAACATCCTACATACATATTGACACATCTCCAAAAGATATATACTGTCAAGGGTCTCTTTCTTTTCAGACTTCATTATAGTCTTCATATCTTTCATGGAGATATCCTAGTCAAATCTCTTCGTCCCCAGATGTTGATTGCCTTCTTCATGGTTGCATATTCTACAATCTTCTTTCCTCACACATTTCTTCCCAAGAACTTTTAATCAGAGTTCCTCCAATCACTATCAACCACCTCATATTTCATATGAGGACATATTATGTTGATTTCATCTAGACAATGTGTGACTCATGCCTTCCTGCATTCTTTCAAAGGAGGAGATTCTTTTTTTTGATCATGCTCTCGAGATAGAGCATTTATCCATGTTACCTGCAACCAGAGCATTTATCCATGTTACCTGCAACCATATGACATGACTCTACAATATCGAATACAACCATACATACCTCATTTTCCTTTAGGTCATCTTAGACTTCCTTCAACAGCTTCCTTCATCGAAAGAACTTATATCCCTTGATTTGCTTCACCTCTTTTGTCATTATACCATCATCCCATGAATTTCCACAAGTTAGAATTCTTGATGAAACCCTTGCTTTCTTTTGATTGGTGAACCTTCCAATGACGATTCCAATGGAGGATTTTCAGTATCCTCATCCAACAAATGTTTCCTTTTGACTGATGCATGATGAGCTAGGTACCAAATGATGTTTGCTTCTAAAGAGGTTACCAAGAGCTATATCCTTTCATTAGTAACTTCCATAGACTTATATTCCTTCTATCTTTCATGTTTCTTTATGATCACAAGCTCTTGCTTTTAATGCTTCTATGATGCCATGATGCATCCTATCATTTTTCCTTAGTGAATTATGATGGCCATATATTACAACAGAGAAACTTGAAAACAAGGACTTGAAAAGAACTAGGTGAGGAAGACTATCTCAATCATAGTAAACATCTTTTACTTTTTCTTGGACTTCTTCTTTTCAACTTCCTCCACTTCTTCGGTGATATGGGCTTCTTCTCTACCTCGTTTATTATTGTCTTTCTTGAGCTTAGGACAATCTCTTTTGTAATGCCCATATGCTTGACATCCATAACATTGAATCTTAGCCATGTTCCTTTTCTTTTTTTGAGGACCACATTTCCTAGATTTTCCTCTTCTATTTGTCAAAGTAGCATATGCTTGATTTTGATCACTTGATCCCAAATCAGTTTTAGCCTTCAACCTGGTTTCTTCAATTTTGTATAATGACCATAGATCCTGGAATGGATTAGCTTCTCTCTTCCCATAAAAGCTTGAAGCAAGGTTACCCCACTCCTTTGGTAGTGCATTTAGTACTGCGGTGGTCATCTCCTTATCAAACATTATTTCTCCCCGATCTTGAAGTTCATCCCTTACTTCATATATCCTCATAATGTATGTACTATGAGGCTATCCCTTCTTTTGATATCCTTAGCTTGTAGAGTTCTTGCCTTCAAGAGATAACTTCTCCTGCGGTGCTTACAGAAAACAACTCTACCAATTTGTCACATATTTCTTTTGAGGTGTCGAGTTTAGATACATGTGGAATGAGGGGATCCTTGATGGATTCTATGAGAATCCTTTGAGCCCTCACTTCCCCTTTCATAAACTTTGCAAGTGCTTGAGCATCTTCTTTCGTTGGTTTCATTATAGATCGTTTGACATGATCCATAACTTCATTTTCAATGAGATTCAGATTTGTCCTCTTCTTCCATGCAAGATAGTTTGAAACCCCAACCAATTTGTTGCTTTCCTTGCAAAAAGACATTTTGACAGATTCAGACATAAATATACTTACTTGTGAAGATGTTTCTTCCACTTGTTCCCTCCTTGAATTTGATGATAATATAGATGATAGAGAACTCTCCTTGATGAAGATAGATCTCTTCAAGAGTGATCCTTGACTTCACAAAGAAGGAGATCACTTTAGATCCTTTGATGGAGATGTCCTTGTTGATGATGATCAATGATGACTTCTTGATGCTTCTTTCTATGATGGTAAGGTCCTTGCTTCAACGAGATAAAATTGCCTTTGAACTTCTAAATCAGATGATTACGTTCTTGATCTTGCTTCTCTAGTAAGAAACTTGGGTATATAAGTTCTTCAACTCGAGTAGTGTCTTTATGGTTTCTTGAGATGACTTGAGGATTCCATGACTTCTTGTTGGTGTAGTCTTTCTTTTTCAATATAGGGTTTTGGCACTTCTTGATTTCACTTTGATATCCTTCGAGATTTGATCCTTGATTGTTTGTGTATCTCTTGATGAGATGCCCTTCCTTGATTTTGTCACTTTAGCTCTGATACCATGTTGAGAAATCTAGGGCATCAAGATTAGGTGATTTCTCTATAATGATAACTACTTGTTAATGTTTTTATTTCTTAGATTAGGATCTTTTCTTTACTTAGATTATTATTGTGTTCTTCTTCATCAAACAGTTACCAATGCGTAAACAATAACGAGACAAGAGACACAAAATATAGGCAATCAGCTAGGGCCAAACCCCCTCCCACTTGAGAGGAAAACCCAAATGAATTCTTCTACTTATAGAGACTTCAATTGATGAATACCAAGACCAAGACCCTTGACCTATTTGACCTCTCCAAGACCAAGACAATAAGATTCTTATTTTGATCTCTATTTCTTAATAGTCAATTGCCTGCTTCTTCCTTCTGCCTCGGCTACCCTTCA
Source organism: Pinus taeda (assembly GCA_000404065.3). NCBI lineage: Eukaryota > Viridiplantae > Streptophyta > Pinopsida > Pinales > Pinaceae > Pinus > Pinus taeda. The sequence continues at coordinate 240,595 of APFE030851386.1, read as the reverse complement.
AATCTCAGCTTCCTTTTTCGCTGCTTCAGACCTACAACTTTTCAGCCCTGATTCGGAAACCCTAGTTGCAGCACTTGGAAAGTGTCACTTTCTAAATAGTTCCCTTGACTCCTTCGCTTAGGATAGAGACTTCTTCTTGCTTGACTCGACTTCCATTTTTGACTTGACCTTCTCCTAATTTGGTTACCCAAGATGACTGAAATGACTTCGTCCTTTTTCCTGTGGTAGACAGTCCTGCAATCTTGCACGTGTGGAGAGATTAGCCCTAAAACATATCCAAAGAATGACTCAGCTTCTTGTTCTTTCTTCAAAGCTTGGATGGCGGCTCTTATTGTGATCTTCGCACCTTTCCCTATTTCAGATTGCTTGACCGAATTGCTTGTCTTCAAATGGAGGCCAAGCTGCATATTTATAGTGGTTTGCCCATGAGAAATAATCTGACTTGCTAGTTTTCTAGGCCGACATGTCATTTTGAGTGGCATCATTATTTCATTTAAGGTTGACTTGATGGAGATGCTCATGTTTGGTCTTGGAGGATCTCTTTACTCTTTCAATGACTCACATATATTTGTAACATGCCCAAGAAGGGTCTTCCATACATGCCATTAACTCAATAGACTTTTATGACTTGATGAAGAAACCTAAAGGCTCATAATGGGAACCTTAACTAAAAGAAAATTCCTTGATCATGAAACCCATGATTCAAGCATTACAAATTTAATTTTATTTTTCTTCTTTACATCAATTACATAAAATCATATTTACACATGTCATTATCAAGACCAAACCTAGTTACACTTTTCAACAAGAACCCCACGGGAGGTATCGTTAATGAGGTCTTAGCCTTCTTCCTTTGGGCTTCTCTCTAGAAATTGCGTTCGAGACTAGTTTCAAAAGAAACGAGAGAAAGGATTCACCTAGATAGGACATCCAATTAAAATTAACCAAGATCCTGCATCACGTATTAGATCTAGCTCCTACACTTCATTTAGGATAGAATTTGCATCCAACAGCAACTGTTCATCCAGTAACTTGGAATATTAATCCATATTGTGCAAGTAATTAATCTTAAAGGCACTAGTCTCCAATTCATAAATTTAAGGAATCTAATCAAAGTGTGCTCAATAATCATACCTATTGCTTAATTTCAAACCAAGTTGCTAGGCCATTCAGTGGTGTCCCCTTGACTTGTTGGTTCCCAACAAGCTACCCATCATCTCATCCATAGGGACTCCCCCCCTTAAACTGCATTTAGGAGACAACTTAAACGAAGAAGGTAGGGATCAGAGTGACAGCCCCTACCCTAAGCGTTATCGCATTCTGGTGTACAATTTGAGCGACAACCAACCCAAAGGGACCAGCCATGTTTGGACCGAATACAAGGTCTAGGACACCTAATACAGGACTTCGCATGGTTGTTACAAGGCTTTTGACTTGTGACCTTGGGTTTACAATGGTGTAGAATGTGTTGCAAAAATATGTGTGTACCGCTGCTGACATGAGGGGTAATAGGGACTGTATAAGGATTCTTCTTGACAACCTTTTAATTATAATTGCATCATTTATTCTTATTAAATATTATTCCAGTGCTTTGAACATTATATTATGGCCTCTTGTCCATCTTTTATGTAACGCCTAAGTCAGATGACACAAGGACACGAGACATGGAGGACACGTAAATACGAGTATTCGACACGAGATGCAGCAACCCCAGAAACAGGACATGAGGGACACGTTTTATATATATATATTGAAAAATATTGAAATATAGTGCTTGATCCATATACATATGAATGATGATGATATCTATTTAGTATTTAGTATACACTATTTAGTATTTAGTATTTAGTCATTTACTAGTTAGTTTATTAATTTACTACATCAATGATGTTCACAGTTCAATGTTCATTGTTCATGTTATAATTTTTGTGATTAACTTCAAACAAGTTTGATCATGTTCACACTTCACATAAGGTAATTTACGTAAATTTATATGTGTTCAAACTTCATTGTTGACTAGAGCGTTAATCAAGTTTTCCCTCCCTTTAGACCTTGAAGGTGTAGTGAGCAATGAGCACATGACAGGGAGTTGGGATTTTTATTTCAACACACGATCTATACATGGTCACTCGTGTATAATTAAGTTAAGTTCTGTAGGCTATAACACAACTTACAAGAAATTTAAGTGCTCCAAGCTCTCAGCAAAGCATGCGAATGCTCGTCTCCTACATCTTTAGGTCCAGGTTGATGTGAAGTTGTGAGCATTGCACTCGAATCTGATGGAATTCCTCACACTGCACAACAAATTGGATTCCAGCGATGAGCAAACTCAACTTCGGAGGCGAACAATGACAAAAAAAACCCAAAAATAAACCATGTTGCAGGTTTTAAATGTCACTTTTCATGGGACGTGTCCTAAGAGCCAAAAATGTTAGGGCATGTTTTCGACACGTCCAAAATATGTGTCTCGATTGGAGGACACGAAGAAAAACGTTTTTGACACGTTTTAGGGTGGTTTTCATGTCCGACACGTGAAATACAGGGCACGACACCCTGAGGGAGGTGTCCTATGACTTAGTGTAACGCATGGTTAATGAACTGTTTGGTTCGTTACAACTTACAAGAATATCTTGCAGTTGCAGAATATGCATCCCCTCTCTACATGGACCTTGGCACTAAGCATCAATATCAACAAATATTGAGAAGCATACACCCAAGCGTGATGCATTGAGAAGGAACAGGAAAAAAATCATTGAAGAGTAAGCATTCCATATGGCATCTATAATCTGAACTTTTCTGACAATTTACAGCTCAATATAAGATAGAAGAAACAATGTTCACTTAAAATTGATCTCAAAAAATACACTAAAATAAGAAATTTCACAACCTATTTGATGTCTTTATATCATCTAAGTTTGCAAGCAACTTAAGATGCATATCTATTCACATTTTCTTATGAGCATTAGCACTAAATATATTAAGGTGTTATATTCCAAATTTCACCAGAATCTACTAAAGCGTATGAACTTGAACTTTATGTATAATTACCAGCTCGCTGGACATGTTACACAAGCCTGCATAGCCAAGAAAATAGATTCTTATTAGTCCAATAGCAGTTGTAATTTGGATCTACTATTGCCTACACTTGAAAAACAACCAAATATAACAGCCAAAAATATTTCACAATTCAACAAATACAAATGTCTACAGAGGAACTATTCTAATCATTTTCAATACTATTTAGCAAAAGAATACACACTCCACAAAATCTGTCAACATCTAAAGTTACCACCAGAGAGGAACTTAAACATTGTAAGAATAAAGCTATGCATTTCCACCAATTGAAAGATTGAACATCAAATGGTATATTTGAAAACCACTGGCATCTCATACACACAGAATAGAGTTGAGGAAAAACAAATAGATGAATGCTTTGTTGGGGCTATTCTCAACAATGATAATTTAATCTGCATAAGTTTTGATTAAGAGGATTACAATCAATTGATTAACAGTGAAAAGGCTCAATGCCAGCAACTGTAAAAAATATTTGAAGTCATAAAAGCCCTAGAAATGAAGAACTTTCAGATCTTTTAAAATTTTGATTTACATGGAAACAAAACCAGCTCTATTGATCTCTGACATTCCTTTGAATTGCTAAAGGTAGCACAACATGTTATCTTCCAGATCTTTTAAAATTCTGATTTCAATGGAAACAGAACGAGCTCTATTGATCTCTGACTTTCCTTTGAATTGCTTAAGGTAGCACAACATGTCTTCTTAACATAACTGCTATTTCAGCTCACCAAATATTGAACAAATTGTGAGAGCACCAAAGCCTGAGAATTTTTAACTTCAGCATTTCAAAAATTAAAAATTGAAAGCATATTGTAATTCTTTTAAATTGCTTCCTTTAAACTTGAGACAAGCATTCCAACCACATTAAGCCATTATAATGGCCCAAAGATGTCAGGAAACCAAAAATGGGCCACTTGTGTCGGAGAAATGACCCTCGAGGAGCAAACTGATGATAACATGCACTTTCATTCTGCTAAGCTGCCATGACAGGTGGGTGCTGTTACGCCAAATTCACAAAGAATATGCATGTGGCCCCAACAAGCAATTATTCATGTCCCAAAGGGGATTGAACCTTGGTCAGTGCCCCAACCTGATACCAAATTCACAACTTTATTGACTCAAACCATATTGTATCTTTGGCAATCCCTGACCCTGTTTCAGTTACTGCAAAGGTTAATGCCTGTGAATGAATAACATAAGTGTAGCATGAGTGTGTATTCCATCTTGCATATTAGTGTTCTTTTCACATAATGATTTTTTATGCAAGTTAGTACTATCTAACTTATTGGGCACCCTTGAAGACTGCTCATATGCCCATCCATTCTATTTACAAATGGTACTGCCTATATAGTAATCCAATACTTGCCTCACATTATTTGCACGTGCAAGGTCAAGTAAAAAGTTATCAGAGCAGATTGATCTCAGATGTCTATCACAAATAATTGCTTGAAATTCAATGTTATCAACCGATATGAGCACATTCAGACAGCAATGCACTAACTCCCATAGAAGAAAGGAAAGATTCAAGCACAAAGAAGATTGCCAGAACTATAAAGCTGTACACTGTATTTCATTTTATGTGTAAGAGTCCAAAATTGGAGTAATAATGTTTGACCAAGTCTCACATGGGGATGTATATAAAATACCAAGTTAGGTGAGTAACCATCATTGATAAAATCAACTGGAGGTTGACATGTCTCCCAGATTCCAACCACGAGGGGGAATCCTACCAAGTGTTATTCAGCAGAAACTATATATATATATATATATAGATAGATAGATAGATAGATAGATAGATAATGGTCATATATTTTAATAAAATTATATTTAGGTTCATATGGTAGACTAGTTTAAGTTATATGTAAATCACATCATTAGCATTCTTATGTCATATTTAGAATTAGGTAACAAAGTGGTTGTACTAAATTTTGATATGGACCATCAGCTCCATTATATGTATTGACATCCACCATAAGAGTGAATAAAATAGATGTTTCTCTCTCTATTATTGTGGCTTGCATTTAATGTCTGCATACCATTGTAGATTTCAAAATGGTACCAAAGTAATGGTTGTTAAGTCCCTATCCTAGCCTTCCTAGTGGGTACATAGGAGTTGGTTAATAAGTGCACAGGGCCATCCTCTTTGAATAATGCCCACAATGTAGTTAGCATGTGGTTAATAAATGTAAAGGGTCATCCTTATGGCATAGGGCCCACAAGGTAGTTGGTACTTATTAAAGTTAGGAACACTAGTGGTTAGCATTTGGGCATTGAGAAATTAGCTATAGAGGTAGGAAGTTATGTAGTGGTTTAAATTATCATTGTATTGGAATGCTGTTCATTTGGAGGATTCACCCCTTGAAAAGGCAAGTGAACATTTCTTACCTTTTGCACAATAAAGTATTTCTGCAAGTGCTACATTCTAGTTTTGTCTCTTTCATTTCCTGCAGTTTGAATTTTTCATGTATTGATCTTAAATACTTTATTGATTATCTAAGTACAGTACAAGGGGTATCAGCTAAGTTACCAGGATCTAGATTCCGATACGGATATGGATCCGGATCCAGATTTGGATATGGATCTGCCAGTCTTTTGAAAAGTCAGGATCCAGATACGGCAAGGAAACAGCAAGTACAAACAAATATAAAATA
>APFE030851386.1:200323-214117 GCA_000404065.3 Pinus taeda | reverse complement strand
ATAGCAGACGCTTCCGCGGACGCTTCGCCTCCTAGATTTTTGGAAAATGACGCTTCCGCGCTCCGCGCTTCCGCTTCGCTCCCGCTTCGTGCAACATTGGTAGAGGTAACCTAACAGTGTTATCAGCCCCACCTATGTATGCCTAAAGAGGGTTTCTCCGACGCTCCAATGTGTACTCCTCTAGTTGTACCATTAGGGAAACCAACCATTCCCCAACGCAAGTCAACTTGGCCACTGACTCGGCACATACTACTCTCATGCCATCCAGCTCCTCATTCTACTGCAGAATGGTCTCTCGAAGTGTCGTGGCTTTCTTCCTCAATGCTAGAAGGTTGGCCTGGAACTGATGGAATTATTGTGGGCGGCTAACATCAGTAAACTTGGGCACAACTCTGGGTACCTTTGTGTCTCCTGGAACCTCATCAATGGTGGATGTGCCTCTTGGCACCTCATCAGTGGTTGGTATCTCTATGTCTCTTGGCACCTCATCAACAAATGGCCTTACTGGTGTATGCTCAACTGTCTTCACCAATGTGCTAATTAGGACTATCAAAGGAATCTCCAACAAGGGTGACTCTTGCATCACACGAGGTGTATATACATGCTCCTCATCAATGGTTGGTCCAAAAGATGGTTGCACATCCTCCTCTATCATGGGCTCAACATGAACCTCCAACTTGCTCTCCATAAAAGACTCATCATGCATACTGTGTATATCATCTTCCTCAACTGACTCATGTTCCACCATATGCTACTCATGTTGAATCGTCACTAGTGACTCATCACCGTGAATGTCTCCCATAGGGTCCACTAACTACTCACTATACACACCGGAATATAAATTTGGCCTACGGTTAGCAGCTCCATATTATTGCTCATGCTCCTTAGAGGCATCCTCGTATGAACCCATGGACTCATCCAAAGAAGAATCCTCATCCTAAAAGTCAAAAGAAATCTCCACCTGCTCTAACCCTGTGATCTCCCATTGGGTTCACTTACTGCTCACTATACACATTGGAATATAAATTTGGCCTACGGTTAGCAGCTCCATATTATTGCTCATGCTCCTTAGAGGCATCCTCATATGAACCCATGGACTCATCCAAAGAAGAATCCTCATCCTAAAATTCAAAAGGAATCTCCTCCTGCATTAACGCTGTCATCTCCTCGGTGTCACTCAAGCATGAGTGGTCAAGTCCCCAAGGTTCCTTGCAAATGAAGCAAAGACCCTTCCTCCTCAGCTCATTCTTGTTGCATGGTTAGTCACCACCAATCCTCTGAAACTCCTCCTAGGTCAATCATCTCCTGAAAAGATCAATGTTATGCTTAACCAACCTTTTGGCTAGTTCATAAGTAGCAAGTGAGACCAATTGTTCTCTCCTCCAAATGGCCAACAATCTACACTGCAACCTCCTACAAATGGCATCATGGCCTCCATACATGAGGACAAAATGGATTGCGTATGTGTTATGACCGTGTCAGGATGATGTTTCCTCATGCTAAAGAACCATTGGAACATTTGCAGGATCAAGTCATCACACTCCAGCTCAAACATGAGATCATAAGATCTAACCAAGGCCATGACATCTAGAATCTTTAGCCTCTTCCCAAAGGTAGCGCCCTCACTATTATCCAAATCCTTAAAGTTCTCCACTATCCACATGAAGACTCTCCTCATAATGTCATTGTACAAATTTCACCACTGTAATCCTATTGCAACAACTAGAAATTATTCTTCTAATTGTTAATCACACTCCAACCTTCACAAATAAATCTGCGGAAAATAATAGAGCTGGAAACTGAGAAATATGCTAGCACACACACATAAAAAATTAACACAGTTATTTTTAGAAAAACCCAACTAGGAAAATTGGTGCAGCAACTAAGGGTTTTTATTATTATGCAACTATGAGAAATTATGAGTACAATCTCGATGTCGAAAACTGGCAATCATACAAAGAAATTACTAGCAAAAATATTGTGAGGAATTTTCCTCACCCCCACTAGCAACCTGGGCTCTGACTGAAGCTCCAAGTGAGTCATCCAAACAACCTTTGCATAGTCCTACGTCACCCTTACGCAGTCTTTTTCACACTCCACTTCAATTTGTTGCTCCTGTAGTCGTCCTATCTGAGTCAAAAATTGTCTCTTAGGCCCTTTGGAACACTTTCCCACCCTCTAGAACTGAAACCCAACTTCTCTCTAGAAAAATTGAATTGCCTCTAGAGGCTTCTCCGAAGCCCTTGCGTCAACCTCACTACGGCTCTTTCTGCCTCTCTGCAATGCACTGCATCAAATCTAGAAAACTTCCTCCAGCTCACTGTCCCTGGCCCTCGTTGTCTTTTCGACAACCATTGGCTCTCTAAAAAAATCAAACTCTAAAAGGAAGTCGAACTCCACAAGTGTGTTCTCCATCTACCCATCGACTTCTTCTAATAATCTTCTGTTGGACCTCCAACGGCCAAGATTAAAACTTAATCAAGGGCCCAAATTAATTCCCTGTCGATCCGTGTGAGCTTCTAGATGATTCACACCTTATCTCAACTAATTCTGATTAATTAACCCATTTTCCTAAGTTTAAACTTAGGAAATAATTAAAAATAAGCTAATAATCTAATTGAAACACTTCTAAGTGGAATTTATAGAAACGATTTATGGGTTATGTAGAACTCTTGTGTTTTAGCCACTTCACAAAGTTTCGAGACTAGAACACCTTTGATGCTACAGAAACTAGCACTCCCTCTTAGCAAGGAAGGTGTTCTCTCTAGTGCTGCACATTCAACAACAACACCCTGCCTCTGTATGGCCCTCTATCACGCCACTGATGTCTGGTTACTGCCCACCAACCACTATGCAACTTTGATGTTGCATCTGTGTTGCTACTGACACTGCCTTACTGTTGCCAACCCTGCATCTGCACTACAACTCCCTCTCAATTGTTGCTGCTACAACTAAGAATCATCCTAAATACTGAATCATTTGTGTTCAGTATGATGCATTTGTCTCCCAAGTCCTGGCTACTACTAGCAACTCCACTGTCCACTTGAAAATCTGTGTTGTTGCTGACTCTACATTGTGCAACTATGCACCACTGCCAACACTACACTGCGCTCCTCAACACCTGGCTACTACTAGTTTACGTTGTCACTCTGGAATATGATTGCATAACTGATACTGATCTAGCCTACTACTGAATATTGGGGACCATCGTAGCAAGGTAATGATCCATGAGGAGGACACCTCAATGGACCCTATCCAGGTTTGCACTACATTGGGACTACAACTCTAGATCTCCCCACCTCTCTCCTAGAGGTATAGCTGCTAGTTTCTCAGTCCCAACAAAATTTAAAATTTTCTTCAGAAAATATCCAGAAGTAATTTTGCAAAAATTTAGATAGATGGCGAATCACAATTTTTATTGAAAAATGCCACAACAGGAAACCTAACAATTTATTAATAATACAGAGGAAAAATCTCTTCACCAATCAATTCAACTGCTGCAAAATAATTCAACCCAACAAGAGAAATTTAGCTTGGCAAGAGAAATTTGGCACGGCAGGATAATTTTGGCCCACAAAAATAATCTCGGTCCAGAAAGATAAATTTGGCCCACCAAAATAAGTTTGGCACAGTAAAATAAAATTTTCCCAACAAGATCATTAATTTCGGCTCTGCAAACCAATATTATGTGAAAATTCCACAACTGGAATCCTATTGCAGCAACTCGAATTTTAACAATTTATCTGCTACGGCAAATATCAAATAAATCACACTACAACCTTCACAAATCAAATATTGTGGAAACAAAAATGCTAGAAACTGAGAAAATACTAGTACACATTCACAATAAAATTAACATTGTTATTTTTGGACAATTGTCCCTAGAAAGAACCCAACTTTGGAAAATCAATGCAACAGCTGAGGGTTTTATTATTATGCAGTAGTGAGAAATTCTGAGTAAACTAATCTGGATGTCGAATCTAGCAATCCTATAGAGAAAAATAATGACAAAATTCTAGTGAGGAATATTCCTCGCCACACATGCAAATCTGGCAGAGAAGACTGGCCTCTAAAACCCTCTAGGTCTTGCCCTATGTCACCCTCTGCGTAGGCCCTGCGCAGGCACAAAATCCTACTGCCTGGATCTCACACTGAGTAGCCTCTTCTACTTGCCACTGACTTTGGAAACGTTCCTCCCAGTCTCTGAAAAATTCTTCTACCACCGGAACTCTGAAACGACTTCCTGAATTTGCAGATTAAACTGCCTATTAGAGGCTACTGCGCTGCCCTTGCATCAGCCTCACTGTGGCTATTCTACCTCTCTGCAAATGCACTCGCTGGATCTATAAATCTTCCTCCAGCCTCACTGTCTATGCCCCTCACTCACCACTTTTATTTCTGACTCTCCAACAACTGTTGCTGCTCTCTAGAAATCGATTTACCAAGGAAATTGAACTATTGGTCTTTTGGGGTGACTTCTCCAAGTGCCCATCGACTTCCTCTTATAATCCACTGTTGGAGCACCAACAACCAAAATTAAAACTTAATCAATGGCTAGGATCATCTTGGAGTTGATCCATGTGAGTTTCTAGATGATTCACACCTTGACTTAATTAATTCTTATTAATTAACTATATTCCCTAAGTTTAGACTTAGGAAATATTTAAAAATTGGTTAATATTCTATTTATGTCATTTCTAGGTGGAATTTCCAAAAACGATTTCTAGGTCTTGGAGATCTCATGTATTCTATCCTCTCCACGAAATTTTGTGGCTAGAACACATCAGATGCTACAGAAACTAACACTCCCTCTTAGTGAGGATTGTGTTCTCTCTCTAGTGTTGCACATCCTACCACAACACCCTGTCTTTGTATTACCTCTATCACGCTGCTGATGTATGGTTGTTGCTGGCCACCAATTACTACACAACTTTGATGTTGCATCTATGTTGTTGCTGATGCTGCTATGCTACTGCCAACTCTACATCTGCACTGCAACTCCCTCTCATATGTTGTTGTTGCAACTGCATCTACTGCAACCGAGAGGCATCTTAAATATTGAATCATCTATGTTCAGTATGAATCATTTGTCTCCCGAGTCCTGACTACTACTAGCGTCTACATTGTCACTGAAGAATCTACGTTCTTGTCAACTCTACACTGAGCCACCTGCTCTGTTGTTAACATTGCAGTGCGCTCCTAAGCGTCTAACTGCTACTAGTCTGCAACTGTCACTCAGGTATACTGCATCAACTGCCACTGATCCATCCTGCTATTGAATACTGTGGGCCCTTGTAGCAAGGTAATAATCCATGAGGTGGACTCCTCATGGACCCTGCCCAAATCTGTAGCTCCCTGGGGCTACAACTCCAAGTCACCCCACCTCACTCCTGGAGTTATCACTGCCAACATCACGAAGTCTTCCTCCAACCTAGAGGGCAACTTGTTGATCTCTGCTAACGTTGCTTGATGGTCCTACTTCTCTGACTTGTCCTTCTTCCTGAGAGGACACTGCATGCTACAATGACCGAGCTCACCACATCTGAAGCACTTGACCTTTGACGGGTCCTTCTTCTTCCCTGCTTGTTCCCCCTGCCCCTGACTACGACCCTTTGATGCGAGGGCCACATTTTCCTCCTCCTTCACCACCTTCGATCCACTGTTACTACTCCCACTGACGAAGCTCTTTAACAAAGGTTGCCTCAACTCCTCCTACTACAAGTCTGACCACATCATGTCCTATGCTGGTACCTTATCTCTACCCAATATACTTTGGACAAGAACTTGCCACTCCTCAGAGACATTGGTCAGTGCCAATCTCACTAGCTCTGTTGGTTGAGGCGTTGCCCCAACAATTACAAACTGGTCTTGAACCTCCTAAACCCTAGTGAGGAAGGGATCTATACCTTCCCCCTTCTGCATCATGACGCATCTCATCTTTTCTTCCAAGAACATCCTCCGCTGCTCAAAAGTCCACTAATATAGCGTGGAGAGAGCATCCCACATCTCCTTGGAAGTATCCTTGCCAGCTATCTCTGAGACTATATGGTCCCAGACTCCATCCAAGATCAATCGCTTCGCCTTTTACATTCCCTTCATGTATTCTTTTAGCTGATCCGCATCCTAGGGAACTACCACAACACTGTCTATGTAGAGCTTCAGGCCATATTCATCCAACAGGAAGGACATCCTAACCTTCCAGATAACATAGATGGAGGAACCGTCCAACCTATCCTAATCTCTAAGCCCTATTCTGGCCGTCTCAAAAAAATACTATCGAAAACCCTCTCTTTCCTTTTGCTTGGTTGTTGCTCTACTACTCGCTCTCCCTTCTAGAATGCACAGATCTGCTAGTCGTTACTGCCAGTCTACCTGGAAAAATCGAAATTGTGAGACTCGAAGTTCCCTGAGAGAAATTTCCCCTCTATTCTGTGTGCTTTTCTATTTCACCTGATGTTGATTTTGCTACTGCAAACTACTACAGAACCCTCTACGTCCAACCAAGGAATATGCTCAACGAAAATCTAAGCTGCAGCAGCTCCCTCTGACTGTTGGAATCACTAGCCGGGGCAACTCACCTTTTCTGCAACCCTGCAACTGAAAATTGAATTTTTAACCTAAGAATTCGGCCTCCCTGTTTAGGTACAACATTGCCTCTGAAAATTTCAGCTTGTTGCTCCCTCTGAGCAGCGAAATTTTCTCCTCTACTTCTGAGCTTCCCAACTGATCACTCACGCTCTGATACCATGTGAAAATTCCAAATCTGGAATCCTATAGCAACAACTGGAACTTATTTTTCTAATTGTTAATTATTTTAACGATTTATCTGCAATGACAAATATCAAATAAATCACATTGCAACCTTCACTAATAAAATATTGTGGAAATATTAGCACTGGAAACTGAGAAAATACTATCGCGCACACTATAAAATTGGCACCGTTATTTTTGGACAATTGTCCCCCGAAAAAACCCAACTTGGGAAAACCAGTGCCACAACTAAAGGGTTTTATTATTATGCAGCAATGAGAAATTCTAAGTACAATAATCTCGATGCCGAATCTAGTAATCCTATAGAGAAAAATATTGGCAGAATTCTAGTGAGGAATTTTCCTCACCCCATAGGCAAATCCGACACTAAAGACTGGTCTCTAAAACCCTCTACGTCTTGCCTTGCATCACCCTCATCGTAGGCTCTATGTAGGCACAAAATTGTACTGCCTGCATCTCATACTGAGCTGCCTCTTCTACTTGCCACTGACTCTCGAAACGTTCCTCCAAGTCTCTGCAAAATTCTTCTGCCACCAAAACTCTGAAACGACTTCCCAAATCTGCAAATCAAACTGCCTATTAGAGGCTACTGCGTTGCCCCTGCATCAACCTCACTGCAGCTCTTTTGCCTCTCTGCAAACGCACTTGCTGGATCTAGAAATCTTCCTCTAGCCTCATTGTCCCTGCTCCTCACTCACTACTTCAGCTTCTCGCTCTCCAGCAACTACTGTTGCTCTCTGGAAATCAATCTGCCAAGGAAATCGAACTGTTTGTGTTCTAGTGTGTCTTTTCCAAGTGCCTATCGACTTCTTCTTATAATCCACTGTTGCAACACCTATGTCCAAGATTAAAACTTAATCAATGGCTAGGATCATCTTGGAGTCAATCCGTATGAGTTTCTAGATGATTCGCACCTTGACGTAATTAATTCTGATTAATTAACCATATTCCCTAAGTTTAGACTTAGGAAATATTTAAAAATTGGTTAATAATCTAATTACGTCATCTCTAGGTGGAATTTCCATAAACAATTTATGGGTTTTGAAGATCTCATGTATTCTGGCCTCTCCACAAATTTCGTGGCTAGAACACATTCGATGCTACAGACACTAGCATATTACTCCATCCAATATGTTCTCTTCGGCACTTTGAGAAATCACATTCAACAATTATTGTCTGGCAATAGATTAAGAAATTTAACCGACAAACTTTTCTCCTTTATCCTTTAGGAACAATACAACAACTTTGATTTTAACCCACAGCTTGCCAAAATCATGCTCTGATACCATTGTAGTGTTCCAAATGTAAATTTTGCAAAAAAATTGTTTTAGAAAATGTGCAAAAGAATTCAACATTATTTCATTCTATGCAACAAATATCATACGCTAGTACAATAATATGGAAATGGTTGAAATAATGGCCACTTAAGGAATCTGCAAGATTACTGCAATGGCCTCCAAAACAAAGCTAAATTGATCACTGCCCCTGTGAATTTTGGATGCATTCACTAAGGGGAGAGAAGGGTTCTCGCCCACTCTCACTGCATCACCCGAGGGTTTTCGTCCTAGGGTTCCAACTGAAGTTGGGAACTCTCAGTCCTCCATGTTAGAAATTAATTAACGGGGCAATAAAATAGACAAAATATTGCAGAAATACAAATACAGAAATGCATAAAACAAGAGAGACACATATATACGTGATTCACCCAATTTGGGCTACGTCCATGGAGAAACAACCAGTACTTCCTTTTATATTATCCAGCAAAATAGAAAGATTCAAACTACAACAGATCCATTGTAATTTTCTCTTTGCTCCCACATAGCCTCTTATAAACCAAGAGTTGCCTTCTAGGGCAAAAAACCCTAAATTAACATAACTTCTACCATCAAATCATCCACCTAATGAACGGCCCGTATTGACTACGAAATTACAATATTTTACAAGGCAAATTTTCATCTATTTTTAGCTTCGTGGGCACTGCCCCCGAACCCCTGCTGGGGAGGCTCATAAAAGTCATCGTCACCCCCCTTCGACCCCCCCTTACGGCGATTAAATGGGCCGCCATTAGGAACAAAGATCCAACGCAACTGAAACGAACACCTCTGAACAATTAGGATGATAATCAAGCTCCACACCCAACAATATCCCACTTGGAGACTGATTATAGCAACTCCATCCCTGCTTCACTTGCTAGACAATGCTTCCACTTTGGACCTAACTGTTTCTCATCTTCATCATCATACTTGAAGACCAATTGAAATTGAGCAAGATCTCAGTTTCTCCCTGGTTACAACTTTTGTTAATATATCTAAAGGATTTTGGCTAGTGTGTATCTTTTCCAGCGTCAACTATCCATCATCCAACACTGACCATATGAAATGGTACTTGAGTTGTGTATGTTTAGTCCTGGAATGAAATGTTGAGTTCTTTGCTAGATGAATGGCACATTGGCTGTCACTCTATAACCTGCCTATCTCCTGCTTCTTGCCCAACTCATCCACAAACCTTTGTAACCAAATGAATTCTTTACTAATCTCTGTAGCAGCAACATACTCTGCTTCCGTTGTTGAAAGTGCAACAATGTTTTGCAACTTTGAAACTCAACTAACAGTTGTTCCACCTATAGTAAACACATATCTTGTGGTGCTCCTCCTGTTATCTCTATCACCTACCATATCTGCATCAACATATCCTTATAGAGCAATGTTTGAACCACCAAAGCATAATGCTTGATTTGTGGTACCTCTCAAATACCTGAGAACCTACTTCACTGCCATCCAATGCTCTTTTCCTGGATTATTCATATATCTGCTTACAACCCCCACTGAATGTGCAATATCAGCCCTTGTGCAAACCATTGCATACATTAAGCTTCCAACTGCTAATGGATATTGAACTTTACACATATAATCCATCTCTTCTTGGGTCTTGGGACACAACTCCTTAGTTTGAAATGGCTAGCCAAAGGTGTACTAACTGGTTTTGCATTCTGCATATTAAATCTTTCTAACACATTTTCTATGTACTCACTTTGAAACAATGTTAAATTGTGATTTTTCCTATCTCTAGTTATTCTCATACCAAGGTTTGTTTTGCAGCACCCAAATCCTTCATTGCAAATGAATTTGCCAATTTTCTTTTGAGCACATTTATTTCTTGCACATTAGACCCTGTAACAATCATTGCATCTACATACAATAGCAATATAATATTGTTGCCATCATTTTGCTTTATAAGATAAACACAATGGTCAGAGTGACATCTAGTATAACCTTGGTCAAACATAAACCTGTCAATTTTTAGATACCACTGCCTTGGAGCCTGTTTTAAGCCATACAAGCTCTTCCTCAATTTGCACTCTAATTTCTCCTTTCCTTTGACCTCATACCCTTGTAGCTACTACATATATATTTCTTCCTACAAATCCCCATGGAGAAAAATTGTCTTTACATCTAACTGCTCAAAATGCAAACCTTTTGTTGCCACTAAACTTAAAATAGTTCTTATTGAAGTCATTTTAACAACAGGAGAAAAAATTCCATCAAAGCCTATACCTTTCTTTTCTGCAAACCCCTTCACCACAAGTCTAGCCTTATACCTATGTTTTCCTCTATCTTCTTCCTTCAACTTGTAAACCCATTTATTCTGCAATGCTATTTTACCTACAAGCAACTTGACTAAGTCCCAAGTCTGGTTATGCATCAAGGAGTCCATCTCTTCTTCCATGAATTGCTCCCACTTCTTTCTGGTTTCCATCTACATTGTTTCTTCATATCTTTCCGGTTCACCAAAATCAGGCAACAACACATAATATAATGAAGGAGAGTATCGTTCAGGGGGTCTACTTATCCTAGTAGATCATCTAACACCACTTTCAGGGGTTTGAGGAGCATGTTGTTGTTGTTGTTGTTGTTGTGGTTGTTGATCATTATGATTTTCAGGCACCTTTACATTTTCTGCAATCTCATCAAGCACTGCATATTCTTTGTTTTCCTTTTCCTGTTTCTTTTCCTGCATCTGGTAAGACCTTTTGATTGAATATGACATCTTTGCTCCTAATGATTTAGTGATTTTCAAAATCCTATAAGCGATAACCAAAATCATTAACACCATATTCAATAAAGGTACATTTCTTTGATTTTGCCTCAAGCTTTGTTCTATTTTCTTTATTACTGTAGACAAAGGCTTCACAGCCGAAAGTCTTTAAAATGAGTTACCTTTTAACCTATCCATGCCTCCTCAGCAATACCACCATCCAAGGAACTTGAAGGCCCTATGTTTATCAGATAAACAACAGTATCTACAGCCTATGCCCAAAACTATAAGGGCAATCCTGCACGCAATCTCATGCACCTCGCACACTCCATGATTGTCTTGTTCATCCTTTCTAACACACAATTTTCCTATGGCATTCCTAGAACAGTCTTCTCTCTGTGAATTTCATGTTCTAAACAGTAGTTATCAAACTCTTTGTTGTAGTACTCACCTCCATTGTCTAATCTGAGACACTTCAGCTTTTTTCTTGTCTCATTCTCAACCAAAGCTTTCCATTTCTTGGAAGTATCAAATACATCAAATTTATTCTGAATACAATAAATCCAAGTTTTTCTAGTTTCATCCAGTGATGATAATCTCGCCAATATTTCGGCGATATCGGCAAAAATCGCGATATTTTCAGATCGTCGATATATCGGCAGGCAAAAATCGTGATATTTTCGTGATTTCAAAATATCGCGCGAAATCCGAAATGTCGGCGAAAAATCGGCAAATATCGCGCTAAATGGGAAAATATCGCCGGGAGGTTTTATAATTTATAAATATGCGATTTCGTTGTAAAATTTTCGTTGTTTTATTTCGTTGTTTGGCTGCCGACTCCCGAGGGTTTACCTGCGCACTATGCCGGTGCCCACGCCGTGACGCCACGACTCTCCAGCCCACGCCAGTGCCATGACCGTCGACTATCTCCGGTGCCCACGCCACGAAATAATCTCTGGAGTCTGCACAGGTGAGTTTTAATACTTGTGTTCAAAGTTTATTTTCACTGGGCACGTTGTTTTGTTCATTGATTTAAGAGAATGCTGGTTTGTCTCACTGCCTGAGTTAAATCGGTATTGTTGGGCATTTTTCCTTTTCCCACAGGCCATCCATAACATTCTTTTGCTTGTTGGTGTTTGTCCCTTGCTCACGGGCCATACACAGTGTTTCAACGCTGCCAGGGTGTTGTTCCTTTGCTCATGGGCCATACACAGGGTGTTTCAACGCTGCCAGGGTCTATGTACACAGATTACACTCAGTGTTCTATTGCTGATTGGGTGTTTTTCCTTTACCCATAGGCTGTACACAGACCATACACAGTGTTCTGATGCTTCCTGAGTGTTTTTTCCTCAACCCACAGGCCATATGTTGCCTCATATGCATCTCTCTCTCTCTTGAAGGCCACACATTCCTCATCCTGAATGTTTTCCCTTGCTAGTTGACTTAATTTGTTGGGCAGGACATTTTCCTATTGCTGGTCGACTTAATTAATTTGGCTGGGCACTTCCTTGTTGCCGGTCAACATAATTTTTTGCTGATTGAGTGTCCTCCTTAGTATTGGATTGCGTGGGAGTTGCCTTTAGCTGGCCAGAGTAAGTTTCATAGTCTCTGCTCATGATAGTGTTATCACTCAACATGAATAGAGTACTACACCCTTATTTTTATGTTCAAACACATACATTGATTAGCTATGAGTGCTGAGTTACTTATCTAGGTGTTGGATGCAAAGAAGAGTGAGTGTTGAGTTGTCATACTTTCATTGGTTGCAAAGAGAAGTGGTTCATAGTTATTCTGTTTATTATGTGTGTGTGAATGGAATGTCTACTCTATATTAATTGAATTGAAGGGCCATTTACAGTTAACCTAGAAAGAAACTTAATGGAAATATAGTGAAAAATAGCAAACATGAACTTGGACCTGAGAAACACTTAAAAACTCAGAGAAATTGACAACCTGAAAAACTTGGAAAAAAATTGCAGATATCCAAGACATTGATGCAAATGAATGTACAACATATGTGTACATTGCTGCAATATCTTAATTTTTCAGGGTTAAAGACCAGAACTTTTCATTCAGCTGGAGGTTGAAAATTTGAAATCAAACCCAAAGCAATTCAAGCCCTGTCTATGTAATTAAAATTTTAAATTATTAATTGACTTATCACTTATGCATTCTTTGTTATTAACTTATTTGAATTTTGTAATTTAGTATTATACTATTACAGTTAATTATTATTTATTAAGTTACTAATTACAATTTTTTTTTGGTGCTATAGGTTTCCTTTTGAGTTAGCCCACTACAATTACAAATATGCCGAAAGCCTTGGACCCATTTTGGGAGTATGGGACCCCTGATGGTGGGAGTCGGGCAAATCTATCATGCAAATTGTGTGGGGCTACGATGACAGGCAGGGTTACGCGATTGAAATACCATCTCGCTAAACTGCCTGGACATGATGTTGGGCTTTGTACAGTTTCTAGTGCGGAGCTTGTACGAAAATCTCTTGAGGCAATTGAAGAAAAGGACAGAAAGAAGGAAGAGGCGGAAAGAAACAAAGCTGAACGTGCAGGTAGATCTTTCGGGATACCTTCTCCTGATTTTGGTGTTGAGGATACTGGATTTGGGCCTAGTGGGAGGGGCTCCACAACTGGCACACCATCACATGGTACTCCTAGTGGACTGCAAGGTCATCATTTTTTGTTCCACGAACAGGACCTGGAGCACAACCTGGCATAAAATCGCTTTATAAAAAGAAGGAGAAGCAAGAAGCAGATAGACTAATGGGGAGGTGTATTTTTTGGAGCGACTTACCTCTCAGCATCACAAAAACCAATCCATATTGGCAGCCAATGTGTGATGCTATTGCTGTTGTGGGCCCAGGGTACAAAAGTGCCACATATGAGGAGTTGCGGGGGCCAATTCTTCAAGCAGAAAAACAGGACATCAACTCTAGATTGGCAGAGTTGAAAAAGACATGGGAAGCCACTG
>APFE030851386.1:163701-184571 GCA_000404065.3 Pinus taeda | reverse complement strand
TAAAGTCCAAAAACAATGCTGCAAGCTATGAGGCCATTGGCCTACTACAAGTCTATAGTGTACACATGATCAATCATCAAGTTCATCACCACTACTAGACAGTGGACACAGGATCATCATCAGGAGCTACATAGACATCATCTGGTTCAGACTCCTTAGTAAACTTTCTGCTTCTTGCATATCCCGGTGAAGAAGATATTTAACTGTACTTACTCCCTTTTACTTAGTGAAGCCATAGGCCTACACTTGTCTTTCCAAAGTGCACAGTGATCATCTGGCAACCTGCTCAACATAAGATCCATCCTCTTTGTAGATAAAAGTTAAAACATGCCATGAGACCATATAAAGTGGTATAAGAAAAGTCCAGGATTCTCTGGATCCTACTTTGTAATCTACAACACCAGAGTTTACTTAAATGGCACTGGCTGCTTTACTCATTTAGTCTTAATGGAGTTCCAAGAGCCACAGATTTCAGTCTCGCTGTAATCTGTTCCTCATCTGTCACTCTCTGTTGACTCAATTTATCATCAATCACACTCTGCTTAATGATAATGTATAATTTAAACTGTGTGCATCATGCCCTAGCATATTGTCATACCTTTTAGCAAGCAATTGTCAAGCTATATTCTGTCAAGAAAGCTTAGGCAGTGTCAAACTTTTAGCCACTTCAGGAATCCAATCAATACTGATAGCTTCATCACTGGTGAAGAATAGATCCTATTGATGTAGGCTCAGAAAGTGTCATCTAGAAATGACTGCAAAACTAATGTTCTCAGCAATGTAAGCAGTCTAGCTATTGCTTCAGACATGCACACTAATTTCAAACTCTCTTTCACATCTTTGGTCACTGTCATAGACATTGCAATATCCATATATTCTTGTACAAACAACTGTTAGTAACATAAACAGTATCTACACTCTATCCACAAAGCTTATGTTCATAACTCCACTACTTTTACTAAATGCATACCAGCAAAGGTAAACATCTGAAAGTGTTGTTAGCTCAACAACTAACCCCGCAAGGTTTATAATGATGAACCTCTTTACTTAATGCAGAGATATATGCCTTGCAAATGATTGCCTGGTGATTCAGCTTCAACTCAAAGGACTTCAATCGAGGTGCTTCCAAAACGAGTATCCTTTATGAGATCTATGGTATGGTTTACTGATGCCTAGAAGATATATGCCTCAACAACAAATCTTCAAGAGTGTTGCTTCATCAAACAAATCTCATGAACACGACACCAAATGCAACAGAGATATACTAACTGTCCATGGGCCTTGACTAATTTCATGTATGCTTCAGTTTAACCATAATTCTTATAAGCGTGTGTCCCAGGAATATGAATGTATCAGCTAACAAATCTTTCAAGCTAGAAGGGCCGAGACTTCCACAGATGTTCACAGAGTATCCAAAATGAATCATCTACGTTTATGACCCCACAGTTGACTCAACACTCATCCTATGGATTCACTTTGCAAGGCTGCAGAGGAAAATGTAAAAGACTTCAGATCTTTCTTCAGGCATGAATTAATACTTCAACTGCAGCGAATCTTCAGTGGGCGTGCCATAAACCGGCCGGTTTAGGACGGAACCGGCCGGTTCCGTCTTAAACCGGCCGGTTTTTCACCGGTTAGGGCACATTTTAGGCGAAAGAGGGGGTCTGACCGGGTTTTTAGGCCGGTTCTGACCGGCGGCCTTGCTAACCGGCCTGTCAGACCGGTAACCGGTTTTTGTGGCCGGTTTTTAAAACACTGATATAAACTGAGGGTTGTCTTCTAGGGAAAAATCCCTAAATTAACTTAACTTCTATGGTCAGAGCATCCGCTTAATGAATGGCCTGGATTGACTAAGAAATCACAATATTTTACAAGGCAAATTTTCATCTATTTTTAGCTTCTGGGGTACTGCCCTCAAATCCCTACTAGGAGGGGCTCATAAAAGTGGTCGTAACCCCCCCCCCATGGACTCCCTTGACGGCAATTAAACGGGCGGTGTTGCCGCCCTATTAGGAATAGGGATCCAATGTACCTAAAACAAAAACCTCTGAACAATCAAGAAGATAATCAAGCTCCACACCCAACACTCTAAACCTCTCCACAAGAAACAAATACTCAACTCCAAGATGTCCCAAATGATCTCTTCCTCCTCCTTTTAAAGATTCCATAGATAGATCTCCAAACTTCTGGAAATATTTTATTTTATTATTTTATTATTATTTTAAAAGTTCCTCCTTCACTTTATCTTAAGTGACTTTTTGATTTATTTAAGTCACTTTTGGCTCTTTCCCCTTAACTAATATTTTCCCATTTTAATTAAATGACTAATTAAAGTCATTTTTAAGATAGGAAAATGGCAAATTGCCCACCATACTCTCTGTGACCACTAGAAATCACTTCTCATTTTTTATTTCTCGTAGCATCAGATGTGCTCTAAGTCTCAAATTTTGCAGGGAGGCTTGGGCACACGTATTCCAAAAAACCCAAAAAGCGTTTTGGGAAATTCCACCCATAAACAGTTTAATTAAAATAATTAATTATTTTTAAGTGGACCCTAAGTCTAAACTTAGGAAATTAAAATAATTAATGGGTTTTAATCTAAACTATGGGTGAAACTTCTAGAAGACGACGAGAATCAAGCAGAAATGATCTTAGCCATTAATTAGCTTCTAATCTGGGTCGTTGAATGTCAATGAGAAGATTATTTAAGGAGGCTTGAGGGTCATTTGGAAAACACATTGAGTGAGTCCAGAAGTTTGATTTTCTTAAGCATAGCAACTGCCGAGAGAATTTCGATAGTGAGCTTTTGCAAAGAGGGGCAAAGGGAGTTTTCACTGGAGGATCTTCTCCAGAGCCAAGAATACTCAGCAGAGAGGTAGAGAGACACACAGAGGAGGCACTGCAGAGGGTAGAGAGGGTGACGCAAAGCCAGGAAGGGCTCACGCAAGCCCCACGCAAAGCAGCATAGTAGCTTCCAGCGCAAAGGTTCAAATTTGCTGAAGGAGATGACGTTTCTGAGCTGGGAGGGCTAGAAAAGGCTTCTGAGGGAAAATCGATTCACAGTTAAGCTGACACAAGGCCTTAGAGTTTGAAGCAAGGCCCACGCAGGGGCAGTGCAAAAGTAGCCGGGGAACTCGCAATTCAACTGCCAGATCAGTCAAGACTTACAATGTAGAGTGAGGTAATCTCACCAATTTCTTCTACTACGTGATTTTCTCTGTAACTGGATTGTCGGGAGGACATCCAGTAGTTGTATTAAAAAATACTTTAGCTTAATAATAAAAACCTTCCGATCTGTTGCACTAGTTTTCCCGCATTGGGTTTTTTTGAGGACATTTGTCCAAAAACAACCATGTCACTTGTGTGTATCTTTCTCTATTGTTCAATTTCTTGTTTCGACATATAATTTAATTGGTGTAGGCCGCAATGTATGTATTTCGATGTTTGTCGTAGGAAACTGCAAATAACTTGTTCATGTAAATCTAACAAGTAGCAAAAATATCATCAATGTTGCAATAGGAATTCCCGGGTTTAAGGAATTTTCACATGGTATCAAAGCAAGTGCAGTTGAAGCAAGAAGAACAGTGCCAGAGAACCCAGCACTGAGCAGCAAAGGAGGTTGAAAAAGATGTCTGGGGCAGCAGTTCAAATCCCGAGAGGGGTTTGCGCTGTCCTAGCCAGAGGGTTGAATTTCGAGGCAGTCTCTCTCTCTGAGTGAGTCAACACAGAGAAGCCAAAGGGTTCTAGATCGAAATCTTGTCGTGGCAGAGGAGCAGCGTTTAAACCTAAGCGTGAGGAAAAGCTGGTGGGACGTAGTTTTTCTATAGGGCGTTTTGCTTGGTAGAAAGATGTTAGAAGAGAAGAGAAGCATAGTGAGGGAATTTTTCCTCAGTAGACATCCTGCCAAGAAGTATGTTTTCTTATTGGTTGAGCAGCAGCAGTAAGAAGCAAAGAGGAGCAGTTCGACATTTTCGTGGCAGAGATGGCAACCAATGGTTTGAGAGATCAGGACAGGTTGGATGGGGCATCCAACTACGTCATTTGGAAGGAGAGAATGTCATTCCTTCTATATGAGCATGCTCTCAAGACATATGTCGATAGTGTGGTGGTTGTACCTGTAGATGCAGATCCGCTAAAGAAGTACAAAGTAGAAATGGCGAAGGCAAAAAGAATGATCCTAGACAGAGTTAACGATCGTGTAGTCTGTCACATCGCTAGCAAACGGACCACTAAGGAGATGTGGGATGCGTTGTCTACATTGTATCAGGGATCTTCAAGGCAGGGGAAGATGTACTTAGAGCAGAAGTTGGGATCTGCTCAGATGCAAAAGGGGGAGTGCGTAGATTCGTTCTTCACGAAGCTTCAGGAGACCCGAGATGACTTATCAAGTATGGGGCCTACACCTCAAGATTCTGAGTTGGTTAGACTAGCCCTCAATTTGGTCTCAGATGAGTGGTAAGTCTTTGTCTAGAGTATCTTGGACAGGGTGACTTTGCCGAATTGGGATGAGATGTGGGTAGCTCTCAAGCAAGAGGACTTGAGGGAGACTTGGTCAAGTGTAAGCTTGACAGAAGCAGCAACAGTGGGTCGAAGCCCAAGGAGGAGGATGAGAATGGAGCCCTTGCATCGAAGGGGCAGTAGAAGTAGCGAAGGTGAAACAAGGACGTCTCGAAGATAATGTGCTTCAGGGGTGGTGAGATGGGTCACTACGCTACACAGTGTCCTCTCAGGAAGAAGGACAAAGATGAGAAGCACGATCTGAAGGATGCACCGGCGAAGATCAAGGAGGAGTTCGCCATGACAACCGAGATACCTCTAGGAGGACGCTAGGTTGATTTGGAGTTGTAGTTTGAAATAGCTATAATTGGCAAGATCCTTCAGGAATCCACCTCTCCGATCAACTCCTTGCTACGAGAGCCCAGATCAGCAGTAGCAGGATGGACTAGTGTCGAATGGTGCCGAGGAGTGTCGAAGAGACGGTTGCAGTGGCTAGGAGCGCCAGAGACTAAACAGTGCAAAGTAGAGTTGGCAGTAGTGTAGAGCAGAGTTGGCAGTAGTGCAGAGCAGAGTTGGCACAGCTCAAAGCAGAGTTGGCAATAGGGGCTGTTGGCAGTGACAGTGGCAGTGCTAGCAGCAGCACGTATATAGAAATTCAGAAGGAGTTGCAGTACGGATGCAGTGTTGACAGTGGCAAGGTCAACAGTAGTACAGTTGCAACAAAAGCGCAGTAGTTGGTGGACAGCATGTCAGACATCAGCGGCGTAGAGAACGATAATATGAAGTCAGAGTGATGCTTCAGTGGGAGGCATTGCTAGAGCACATTCTTTGCTAAGAGGGAGTGTTGATTTCTGGTAGCATAGGATATGCTCTAAATCTCAATTTTTCAGGGAGGCTTAGGCACATGTATTCCAAAGAACCCAAAAAGTGTTTTGGGAAATTCCAGCTGGAAACAGTTTAATTAAATAATTAATTATTTTTAATGGGAACCTAAGTCTAAACTTAGTAAATTAAAATAATTAATGGGTATTAATCTAAACTGTGGGTGAAACTTCTAGAAGAAGACGAGGATCAAGAAGAAATGATCTTAGCCATTGATTAGCTTCTAATCTGGGTCGTTGAATGTCAACGAGAAGATTATTTAAGGAGGCTTGAGGGTCATTTGGAAAACACACAGTGAGTTCAGAAGTTCGATTTTCTGAAGCAGAGCAGCCGTCGAGAGAATTTCGATAGTGAGCTTTTGCAAAGAGGGGGCAGAGGGAGTTTTGGCTAGAGGATCTTCTTCGGAGCCAAGCATACTCAACAAAGAGGTAGGGAGACACACAAAGGAGGCAGTGCAGAGGGCATAGATGGTGACACAGAGCCAGGAAGGGCTCACGCAGGCCCCACATAGAGCAGCGCAGCATCTTCCAGCATAAAGGTCCAAATTGGCAAAAGGACCTGACATTTCTGAGCCGGGAGGGTTGGAAAAGGCTTCTGAGGGCAAATTGATTCCCAGTTGAGCTAACGCAGGGCCTTAGAGTCTAATGCAAGGCCCACGTAGGGGCAACGTAGAAGTAATCAGGGAACTCGTAGTTCAACTGCCAGACCAGTCGAGACTTGAAGTGTACAGTGAGATAATCTCACCAGTTTCTTCTGCTAAGTGATTTTCTCTGTAACTGGATTGTCGGGAGAGCATCCAGTAGTTGTATTCAGAAATACTTCAGCTTAATAATAAAAACCCTCAGATCTGCTACACTAGTTTTCCCGCATTGGGTTTTTCCGAGGACGTTTGGCCAAAAACAATGGTGTCACTTGTGTGTATCTTTCTCTATTGTTTAGTTTCTTGTTTCAGCATATAATTTAATTGGTGTAGACTGCAGTGTACGTATTTTGATGTTTCTATAGGAAACTGCAAATAACTTGTTCATGTAAATCTAACAAGTAGTAGAAATATCATCAATGTTGCAGTAGGAATTCCTAGGTTTAAGGAATTTTCACACTCAGCATCCCATCCTATTGATCTTCTCATTCTGGTTCCAACGAGTTATTACACTAAGGTGTTCTGTCAAATATTCATCTCAGAATGCCAACTTGAGCGTAATTAATTAAGTTATGCCCAATAATAATCCCATTTTAAGAGAATTATCAGAAAGCCATGGAACTAAAACCAAGTTGTGCAGAACTACCCATGATGGTGAATATGCCAAGTGAACGCTGACAAATCCCATAAAAACTCCTCACAACTCCCCCAGGACCCCTCATGACATAATCCTACTCCCGTGACCTGATCATCCTGTGACCTAGAAATCCACCCTGGTTGTACGATAAAGGAAAATAAAAATGGGGACATGACATTAGGGAATTGCTTCAACTTGGGATCAACGATGATTTTGTGGTTTAGCAAGAATTAAGCTTTGGCACTTAGTTCAGCAGAGACAGAGTATATGGCAGCAATTTTGGCAAGTTGTGAGGCTATTTGGCTTCACAAGTTGCTCACATGATTATAAGGTCAAGAGTTGGATCCCACTGTAATACACTATGATAATCAAAGTTGCATCAAACTTTCAGAGAAGCCAGTGTTCCATGATAGAACCAAGCATATTGAGATGAGGTATAACTTCATCAAAGACAAGGTCCAGAGAGGAGCAATGAAGCTTCAGTATATATCCACAATTAAGCAAGTTGCAAATATTCTAATCAAGCCTTTGGTGAAGGGAGAGTATGTCTTCTACATAGGTAAGCAAGAAGTGGTGCAGCATACCTTTCTCGCTAAGAGGGAGTGTTGATGTTGATAGCAACGAATAGGTATTTCTGCATTGGTTAGGTGTCAAGCATACAGAAATCATCCAAAGCCTCCTTTGAAAACTTGCTCAATTTATTATATGGTTTTTATGAATCATGATTTAGCCTAAGTCTAACTGAGGAAAACCACATTGATTAAGTTAATTAATTCATGTTGGCTACTGAGCCAAGAAACTAAGGAAATGTAATTTTAATTACATTAGTGAATTTGAGTTAGAAAAACCACATTAATTAAGTTAATTAATTAAAGTTGGCTATTGAGCTAAGAAACTAAGTAAATGTAATTTTAATTACATTAGTGAATTTGTTTTAATCTCAACCGTTGATCTCAAGTGGGCTAGGACTTAATTAAGTTAATAAATTAGTGTTGGCTATTAAGATAAGAAAACAAAGGAAATGTAAATAGTGAATTTGTTTTAATCTCAACCATTGATTTCAATTGGGCTAGGATTAAAACTTTGAAGATTGGGGATAGGGATTTAGCTCTATGAGAAATAATAAAAGCAAGCCTAAGGAGAGGAGAAAGAGGCTGGTTTTTTCAAGGGCTGAAGAGAAAAGAAGTGTTCAGTGGTGAAACCAAAATTCCGGAGAAAGAGATTGAGTGGAAGCTTTTCAGCAAGGAGGCCATACCAATCTCTGACCACAAGTTTTGCAAAGAGAGTCATAGCTCACATGTCGCGTTTTGGGTTTAGTAGCTGGGCCGCACGTGCCATATGAGGGTAACTTCAGCAGGCCACGTGTGAGAAAGAGATGTTGTGTGTGGGCCGTACAGCACCATTGTGGTGTAGAATGGAATTCTTGGGCAGATTTGCCAGGGTTATTTGCTGAAATAATTTCTGTAATTTTCTCTATGGGCCAATTCCCAATAAGGGAGCCTCACTATTCAAATAATTAAAAGTGATGATCCGTTGGAGGAAGATTTTTGATGTATGAATTATTTCCTATATTTTGCTTCTGCTTTCTAAATTCTCTGAGTTAAAATTCCAGTGTATTTTGTATTCAGTAATTGCAGAAAAAAATTCTGGGTTATAAATATTACTAGGAAATAAAATCAGATCTGGAATTTAGAAATTAACAGTTCTTAAGTGTCACCAAAAATGCAGCAAACAAACAAGCCACAACATCGTAGTTTGCCCTCCTATAGCAAACAAACATCTTAGTACACTTTCATCAAACCTTCATTAATTAAAATAAAAACAATAATAGTTACTTATAGTCGAAAACCTACCAAAATGAAGCAATTCTTGCTGACATCCCAATAGGGCCCAACCAGTGTATCTTAAGCTGCATTTCCTATGGCTTTTTATGGCCAATTATTAAAATTAAGCATGTGTATATTTTTAACAAATACATCACACACACATCAACAGGATACTATTCTATATCCAATTAAATCGTTTTATCCTTGTTAGAAAGATTTACCTTACACAATTGAATTTTCAGTTTTGCAACAAACACTAAACATAGGAATTTATTTTTAATACTTGGGTAAGGTATCCAGATAAACATGGCAGCTGAATCTTTTGCATTCCAATTCCTACTAACAATCAAAGATCTAGTCCTCAGTTTGAAATTTCTGAAATTCAATTAGTCATCGAAATATCATTTTTGAATGTTTATCAATAGCTGTGATATAGAAAATGGAATTCATCATATATGCAAAGAGTGCCAACTCACCAATGAGATAGTCTTCAATGTCAAGCCCAAATTCATCTGGATTTACTGCCCACAATTACCCCCCAGTATTAGTCAAACAAATAACTCAGTGCAAGATAAAGGAGAAGAAACTAATATGCACAAATAAAAAAAAGCTCAAAGAGACCACAAATGACACCATACAAAACAAACAAGTTCATACTTATTCTATGTTACACGGGAATCGCTCCCAAGAGTTGGGAAACCCGTTCCAATGGTTCCAGTGCTCCCGGGAGCTTTGGAACTGTATGGAAACGTTCCCTTTTCAGTGGGAGCTGCAATGGGAGATTGGGAAAGTTCCGGGAGCTTTGAAGACTATTTTTTTTGGAGTTTCGGCGTTCCCTGGGGTTGGGGAATACAAAGTATGTAGAGAAATACGTTGAACTGCCCAAAAAACATGAGCCTTAGTTGAAATCTTCGCAGGAAGAAAGGCCAAAGACATTCTTAACACGGATATCCTTAATTGAGAAACTGGAGCAATCTCTTGATGGGTTAAGGAAGCATGTGGCACCTCGATGTAAAGGCGATATCTTGGATGTTATGCTAATGAGTATTTCTTTTGTTGTTTATGTATATATATCGCAGAAGATTGTGTATGCATATTGTATGTGGCAGTCAATGCTTAAACATTGCTTTACTTTTCTCTTAAGAATAACTATAGAAACATATGTAAAACTGTTCTTTTGTATTTTTAAGCCAGATTGTTTCAAAGACTTGTCATATGTCGTAATGAACTTGACATTTTAATATTTCATATATATAAAAGGGAGAGACTCAGGGAGA
Organism: Pinus taeda; assembly: GCA_000404065.3. Classification (NCBI taxonomy): domain Eukaryota; kingdom Viridiplantae; phylum Streptophyta; class Pinopsida; order Pinales; family Pinaceae; genus Pinus; species Pinus taeda. The sequence goes on along the minus strand of APFE030851386.1, from coordinate 174,812 downwards.
GAGACACCCAAAGAATATATTTATATATAAGAGAGATGATATATTTAAATTGATTTTAATATTTGAATATTTTGATTCAATTTTAATTTTGATTATTATTATAAATTATATATTAAAAAATTTATTTTTATTTTTTTAATTTTTTAATTTTTTTAGTATATAATATTACCGCTCCCGATTAGCCGTTTCCTGTAAATTTTCGGGAAACCTCTAGACATTCCCGACACCCATACCCTAGTTCCCAACATTCCCACAGTCCAGAAACTCATGCAACATAGTACTTATTCAAAGCACAGAAACTAATATGCACAAATATAAAAGTTCAAAGAGACTACAAATGAAGCAATACACAAAAAAAAAAAACATGCTTCTTCAAAATTTGTGCATATTTGACATCTAATGTTACTATTAGTTAACCTCATTTCTGGTCAATGATATTGAATCACAAAGTCTTTCTACTTCTAACCTAATTCTTGTGAAATGAGCCACTTTCACGTAGCATTGTCTCTCTTAAAACTATTGGTGTTTGTGCCTCTGATGTATGATTCCTCCTTGCTTGTTGCTCTAACTTAAAACATGAAAAGGGGCCACCACCTAATTACTTGAAGGTATAAGGTTTCAAGATGATTGGCGATAGCCACATTCTTGTGAGAGTAGCTCCATGCTGCTGAGAGGGGTTGGATATGATGTTTTATGGATGTGCTATGGACTACGATAATTTGATTATGTTTCTCATGCATTATTGATTTTCCAGCATTATGATTTAGTTATGATGTGAGCACTTTGTTCTATTAGTATGCCTGCAATTTCCTATATACGTTGGCAGTAGAATAGTATATGTTATTGCTATCCTCCTACTCAACATATGGTAAATTGTATGATCCTGGACAAGTTTATTTTATGTCACATGATTGTTCAGTTGGTTGGTGATCTTATATAATGATATACCTATGCCAGTTTGGCTTGCAAGTCTGCAACACATTTTGTTCATGGAGACAATATGCAAATGACCATGTTCCTATATTTTCAGTCTATAAAACGGTGAGCTTTGGATTGGAACTAGTTGACTATCCTCATACTTGGCAAAGTCAATGAGTTTGAATTTTTGGATGAAGACGTTCACTACTTCTTGCATCATTGGCTACAGCCTTTCCTTGCCAACTATTTCTCCCTCCTCTTTTGTATTATCTCGTGCTTTTGTTGATGTTGTTGCCTTAACTCCTTGACATTGGTGATATGTTGCAATACCTTATTATAATATGGAGTTGGCATTTGTACTTGGATCTTGCTTTGGGGACAGTAAGTGATGGCTCATGGTTGACTTAACTAGGAAGAATTATACCCATAGTTGATCACGCTCAGCATAAGATTATTTGAACTTTAGAACTAGTTAATTTTTTTGGGCATAGAAGTTAACCAATGGCATCAAGATTTATTTAGATTGGGGATACGAGGTATTATTATTACCAAAATGCATGCGCTCCCCTTTCTTGATCTGAGTCATTAATTCTTGATCAAACAGTGGGATGATATGTCTTTGTTCTCCTAACTTCCACCTCCTTTGTCTTCTGTCTCATTCTCTTCTATCACGAGCACACTATGACTCTGTATCTGGTTCTGAAGTGACTTTATCTGTAACTGTGTTTTGCCCTTTGTGACTGGTTCTCCCCATTACCAATGACCTCTCAAAGTGCTCTAGTGTTTTATGGTCTGAGCTACGAGTTGGATGTGTTTAGCTGACTCTATTGTCGTTTCTTGGAGTTTGGAGCTCATATTCTCTTGTGCAATCACTAAGCACAGAGGTAGGCTTGCGGCCTCATTAACTTTTTCTTTGTGTTTTTTCAATTGGTAATAGTGTTGACATCATGACTTTTTGTTTTGAGCTTGCACCTGCTTAGTGACTATTGTTTTCCCCTCTAATTACCCATTATTTGATTTTCCCTGCACCTTGAATGCGATTCTTTTCTGGAAGGTTTACCTGGGCCACTCTGTTGGAAATTTGGGTGTTTGCTTCGTTGCATAACTCATGGTTTTTACTTAAAAGTACTCCTTCAATTGGAACTGAAGTTAGTACTTGGCTTAGAACCTAGTACTGTGTTCTTAGTTGCCTCTATCGCCCTCTCCTAGCATTTCCTTTGAGCACTTTGCATTCTTGCATTTCTTGTTTTGAGTATTGTTTATTTGCAGCATGTATCTGGTTCTATTTTGAATATTAATGGCCCCTAGCCTGATCATTCTCCTGCCCCTCAGCATCATTGCTGGACTCTGTTCACTTTGCTCTGTTAACAAGATTTAGGTAAATTTTGTTGGAGTTTGGGAGGACTATGGCTAGGTTGGTGAGAATAAAATGCCATGGTAGCACCAAGCCCACATGCTCTACTTTCACAATTGGTAATATGCATTGCATGCTCTATATAAAACCCTATTTCACCACCTTTTGGTTTGCTAGAGGACACTGTTGAATGCCTTTGCTGTTCACAGTTTGGGATACTCTCTTTTGAATTTATGTTTCTTAGTGTTGGTTTTTGTAGGAGATTAAGGATGGCTGTTGTAATTCTTTCCCCTAGTGTCCTGCTTGCCCCATGACATGAGATCTACAGGTTTTTTTTCAGTTTTGCATATATAAAGACTGTGATCTTGATTTTTACAATGATAGACTTCTTGGTTATGAACTCTTCACATTTGAATTTGGTCAGCCTCTTGAGCAGTCGTTTTACCTTGTTTATTTGGGCATTGTATTTTCCTTATTTGGGTATTGTCTGTTATTGCCTTTCCCTGCATCTTTCAGGCCTTGTCGTAGATTACAGGAGATCAAATATGCTACTCCTACCATCATATGAAATTCAAAACCCGCTTCGGTTTAAGCAAGTTGCACATATGGATGATGAGGAGCAAATTGTTGATCCTAAAGTAACTGGGTGGGAGGATGTAGTTGAGTCTTCACACCCGATTTCCTCCACGTCACATAGGCCTACTCCTGATGTAACTATTCCTAACAATGTTCTAGTGCTTGACAAGTTGAAAACCCCTATTGATGATTCACCCCCACATCCCCAAGGGTATTTAAAATCCCTTGTTAAAAACCCTTCTATGTCATTACCACTAATACCCCCATGGCCTCTTTTGCAAAAGGCCATATTGTTTATTCTAAGGATTCTTACTCCTACATTCATTCCTTTCAACCTATCATATAGAGCTAGAACCATATGTTTTGCAATCCAGCACACAGAGGCATGCAGGGGTAATTTAGAATAGAGGCACAGTAGCAGATCAAGAGGCAACACTTTGATCTTAGAGTGACTTCGATTAGAGACTTGGAAGTTTAGGTTGCTGATTGGAGAATTGCCAAGAACGGCACCATTTTGAGTGGGGTAGGATGTAAGACCCTCAGGCTTCAAAGCGTGTCAGTTGAACGAGTGCACTTGGGCATATCACACTTAGGATTCGAAGCACATCAGCTAAACAAGTCCACATGGGCATATTACACTCAAGCTTCAAAGCACATCAGTTGAACGATTGCACTTGGGCATATCACTTCAGTTTAGTTATCCGCACTAAATTTGGGATTTCCTTGTCTAAAAATTGCATGGGTGACATGTCGTGTCATGCCACGTCATTGCACATTGGATAGTTGCACAACATGGGTGCACCCATGGACCTGTTACCGCTCAAACTAGCAAGGGTCCTAGGAGGGGATCCTATTGAGCAACTACTAGGTCAAGGGGCAACAATGGAGCGATAGCCCACTGTCACCTTAGCTCAGGCTCACTGCTCTTCACGGATTTTCACCGATGGGAGGAAACCCGATATAAGAGGAATCACAATGATTGAATTGATCAATGATCAGATAAGGAGCAATTCCTAAAGCCTACTCACATGAGAGGCTCAAATAAATGGCTTACTTGCTTGAGAAGCAAGGTGATGGGCTCTCTATAAAGGGCTAAGAGGACACTTGAGTCTAGGTTTGGAGGATATCTCTTGATAATAAGTTTTGTAGACCTAAGAATCCTTATCGAGAAATGGCTTCTATGTAATCTTAGTGAAATTTGAGTTATAAAGTTGCGGGACCATAAAAAACCTAGGTGGACCCAAGCTAGGCCAAGGGTATGGAGTTGATCACCAATTGAGGGGCATGACCTGACTAGGGAGGAGAATAGGATCAAAGGACTAATTTTCTTTGGAGAATTGAATGCAATGATCCAAATGAAGAGATTAGCCAAGGGAAACCTAGGGCAAGAAACGATCCTTGAGCTAGGGCTTGCTTTATCTCAAGATCCCACCGTCGGAATTTCTAGAAATTTTGAGGGCCTCTAGAGAAAACCCTAGAGCAGTTATGGACAAGAGATTGAACATTTTTGATGGCTACAATGGGAGAAAAATGATGCCCTAGGTGACCTATGAGGCTAGGCCTAGAAAGAGAAGTAGAGGTGAGAGAAATATTCTTTAAAAGTGATCAACTATGAAGGATTAGTGCCTTATCCTTTGGGAGAGATGGAGTCAGAGAATTTATTATTCGGAAAGGATTTACCCAATCAAGGAGGCCTTTAAACAACTTCGCATGGCATTAGGGCATAAGAGCAGCTACCTAAGGTCTTTATACTTCGATATGCAATAATTGATGGCTTATGAAGATGTATTCAACAACAATAATCTCTAGGAACATTCACCCGTTCATACATTGCTCGTGCAATGATGCAACGCTAAAAAAATAAAAAATAAAAATTCCACAATTTCACATAGAAAAGTAGCAAATTTCAGACTTATAGAGTGAAAATCCTAGCAACATTTCATGTGACAAAATAAATAACAAGAAAAAGCATGAAAAAGAATACTTACATGTACAAATAAGTATATTCAATCATCAAATTATGCCAATAATGAAGCTCCAAGATCAAGAAGATAGAATCCATACATCAAAATTCATCCAAGAAACCAAACTCGTCCTCCAAAGGGAATGTGAAATTCTCAAGTAGCTACCAAACCCAAATCCAAGTGATGATGAAAGAATGAATCACCTCTCATCTATTTATACAATCTCTAATGAGTTTGATTTGCCTAATTTGGCCTAATTAAGTCCCAAATAATAAAATAATGCGCAATAATAACATCCTTGGTGACATGCCCACCAAGATAGCTCAATAACATAAGAATAAACCTCTCAAGAGGGAAAAATGATCAATATAGTGAGTCATTGGGCAATTGAAAAGGCCTAATGAATTCCAAAGCATGCCATGATGTGAAAATGGACTTCAAACATAGTGGACAAGGGGTTGGCCCCTTGTTTTCCAAGCAAGTACCTATGCTGCTCCCAAGTGGGCGTGCGGGCACAAGGACATCCTCATGGGACTCCAAGTGGATCAAAAATGCTTGTAAACCATTTGTAAGGGCTAGGATGATGACATAAGCCCTCCCTTTGCCTCTTGCAAAGGGACACGCCCTCATCTGGACCCTGGAACATCTGCCAAGTGTATGGTGCAAGTGTGGAGTCAATTGGGCAATGGTGAACTAGGTGCATCATCCTCATCCAAAAGGTGGAACACGAGCAATCAATGAGCGGTGTTTGATCCATGAAGTACTCTTTACTATGGTGGAGGCCCAAGGTTCTCAACATTCACCCTACAAGTGCCAATGTGGCCCTTTGGAGGGCTAGGACCCACTTGCAATCCTGCAAAAGATGCAGTGCATCCCCTTGCCCTCCAATACAACAAATCATCATAATAATCAAATAAAAGAGCTTACATGTCATAGAACCAATGGGGCACTTCATGGTGGCATGCCCTTCCATAGTGGACTTTGGCATGTACAGGTGTCTCCAAGCTTAATAAGGGGGTTAATCGAGGATCCTATTAGGTGGTTTCAACCTTTTAAGGGGGTGATAGGTCCATGGTACATCCATCAGATCGCAGGTGGCAAATGATATCATGATGGAACGGAGTGGGGATCAGGGGAATCATCCAAACCACATGTCGTGGTACAAGAGTAGTTACAATAAGGGAAGCCCACACCTAGGTATATGAATGTAGGCCGGAGCAAATCGTGGTACATGAGTTACCTTGGCCTTTGTTTTTCCACCTTTCTACATATGCCTTTTGCCTTTGATTGATTTTTCTTTATAACTGCTCAGGACTCCAGGGGATGAGAGCATGATGTGTAGTATATTTCAATGGACACCCCCTTAAGGTGGGCAGTTCATCGCCTACCAGGGGTTGGAACAATCATGGGTTTCTTAATCACGGAGGAGGGGCTCATTTAGGGCCCATAGGAACGAGGGTGATGACCATGGATAAGGGGTAAAGCTCATGTTTGGCTTTCGCTCACATGCTAAATTTGTATGTCTCGACCATATTTTGCATGTTGTGGTACATTTCCTATTGAGAGGCCAAATTATGTTTTTCTTTTATTTCTAATTGCATCAACCTCCAATCGTTCCAGACTCGACCCAAGGAGTGGACAAGGGGAGGGGGAGGGTAACCCTACATGGACCCAATGGACATATGTGGACCCAGATGGCAAAAGAGATGAATGGGGCTAAAAAGAGAAGAAGGGAGTGATGTATATGGTCTCAGGAAGCGGGACCACACAACCAAAATCGAGATTTCCCATGTAGTGCCAACCCTAAAGCTAATGGCCAAAAAAGGAGATCCCACAGGACTAAGATACAAGGCTAACCACCAAATCAAGCAAAGGAGACAAGAATACAAACCTAGCCCACTCTTTCCATCGAATCCCCTCACTAATCCATGCCCAAAAGTGCCCACGACAAGTAAGGAAAATCACTCAACTATATCAATGAAAATCCATACCTTCGAATCGAGAGGCCTATTGATTCTTGGTCGCATCAGATGTGCTCTAAGTCTCAAAATTTGCAGGGAGGCTTAGACACATGCATTCTCCAATACCCAGAAATCGTTTTGGGAAATTCCACCCGAAGACAGTTTTATTAAAATAATTAATTATTTTTAATGAGAACCTAAGTCTAAACTTAGAAAATTAAAATAATTAAAGGGTATTAATCTAACTATGGGTGAAAAGGATCAAACCAAAATGATCTAAGCCATTGATTAGAAGTTAATTTGGGTCATTGGTTGTCCAACAGAAAGATATAAGAAGAAGCTTGAGGGGCACTTAGAGAACACATCGGTTGAGATCCAAAGATCAAATTTCTGAAGCACACCAATTGTCGGGAAGAGAATTTGAAGTGACTTTTTGCAATGAGGGCCAGGGATAGTTCCGGTTGGAGATTTCTTAAACTGGTCCCGAGATCACAAAACTAAACCAAGCTTGGATGCCTCAAAATTTCTTCACCATACCTTGAGGAATTTATCTGTTTCCACCCACCTGTCGAGGGCTTCCCGAAGGAAACCATCTCCACACCCAACCCCTAGGATTTTCCTGAGACCACCTCACTCGGTTCCAAAACCTTCTAGCAATCCAAAGCTCAACCAAGAATGAACCCCGTCACACCATGGCTATCCAAGAAATGGAAAGGCAATGTTGAAACTACTGTCACTCCAGGCAAAACCCATGCCAATTACAGCAAATGAACCAAATAAACCAATGCATGTACCGTGCATTCAAATCCCAGCAAGGAAATCACTCATGCAACCTATTACCTGCAAGATCTTCCTCCTGAAGTTGTTGATCCAACTTTCTTTTGCTTTCTTTTGCTTTCTTTTGCTCGTCCTTTTCCTTCCTTTGCTTGCTTGTCCAAGTGCTTGTTCTCTTTCCTTTGCTACACCTGCTCCAAAAATGGGCAAAAGCTGTCGATTGTTTCTCAGGTGCCTTTTTACTATTGATCTACCTTTTTCTTCATTTTCCTTCATTTTCCTTCATTTTCCTTCATTTTTCCTCTAATTTTCCTTGCATACATATTTGTGTCTCTTCACCTTCCTTTTCTCCTATCTTCCTTTATTTTCATACTTAAATGTCAATTATTGCCCCTTTGCCAAAGCCTTTACCAATTTCCATAGCCATAAATAAACCACAAGTGATGCCCATTAAAGTTCTTGCCCAACATTCAACTTGAAATACGTGTCCCATGACCTTGGTCTTATTTTGCCTTTATTATCCTTTATTACATGAAACTTTAACCCGCGGTTGTTACAGTTTGCTTCCTGCTCATCCAAAATATCATAACGAAGTCCAAACTGAAGCCATATCCTAATTAACTCTTTATGTCTTCTACGCTCACCATCCAATCTGAATCTGTGTATCCCTACAGCTATACTCCACTATTTGAGACATATCTCAAACCATAAATGGATGTATCATAACCAACTTTACCATGTTGATACTTCAACACATGTTGAACCACATGTCTAGGCTCAGCCATAAGTTGATCGGCTACTTTCTAGTTGCTCTAACTAGGTCTTTTTTCTTAAACAGATTATGTTGTGGTAACAGATGAAAACAAACATGAATTACAAACATTCACAAAATAGTCCTACAAATATCTATAATCCATGCATGAAGAACGGACTTGCCCATAAGGCTCCTTATATTAAGTAAAAGTTTCAAGACACATGTATACAATGAACATCACTAGCTCCAATAATGGAGCAGTGAAGCCACTCCTTACTCTTCAAAAGAACCAATCTATCTCTCTAATGCCTTGCGGGAGGAGCCAAGGTGAAAAGTCCTTTATTCATACAATGAGGTTGTTTATATATAAGCAAGAGGTGATGCTTCACGTTCCTTGTGACTTTTTGACTACCCTCATGACTGTTTGACTTCCTATGACTTTTCAACCTTACATGACCCTTCATATTTTGAATGTGTCCTTTGGACTTCCATTTTACAATACCTTTCAAATAGGTAATTACATATCCACAATAATGATGTGGCATATGATCACTTGTGATAGGACATGACATGACACTAATGACATGAACTACATGATGATGTGACAATGCCAAGCTGTCCTTCTTGCTGCTTCTTCTTTGTGTCTTCTCGAAAAGATGGTACATGTTCTTCTTTTTCCTCCTCCTTCTGATATGAAGATGAGGAGTCTTCCATGTGATCTTGATCTTGATCTTTTGTTAGAGTTCAATGTTCCTTCGTCTTCTCGCCTGATGATCATCTTATTTCTTCAGCTCGATATGTGTCTTCTAGCATGTCCTCCTTCTCCATCTCCTTCATCATCTTGCCATAGCATGATAGAGTACCTGTGTCTACAATCCACTCATGTCAAGACAGTGTCACTTCAATAAACCCCTAATCTAAGATGGTCCATATTGATCCACTGACTGAGTCGGAACCGGATGACAGACTGGGGAAGAGGCTCAGTAATTGCGCAATTCAAGCAGTCAGGGGTGAGCTTGAGCCTTAAGACTACATAGTGCGCAATTCAGGTTGGGCTGAGGAAGAAAACTATGCAGTCTGGGAGCTCAGGGTGATAGGCTGAGGAAATGGGTTTTGGATCAGCCTATTGCGCAATTCAAGAGGAGAGAGGAGCCCAAGTGATTGCGCAATTGTGTAGTTCAAGAGGTCAGGTTGAGGCTTGAGCCTTGAGACTGCGCAGTGCGCAATTCATGCATGACTAAGGAGACAAACTGTGCAGTTTCTTGACTTAGTAAGCTTAGCTGTGTGGTTTCCCACTGCTTGGGAAAACTTCACAGTTCTGGGAGGCAAAGGAGGCTTGGCCATTGCGCAGTTGCACAGTTCAGGAGCTCAAGGATGAGCTTGAGGCTAGAGACTACTCAATGCACAGTTAAGGCCAGGCTGGGAGTATGAATTGCGCAATTTTGGAAGGCAAGGTCGGGCTTGAGCACTAGAACTGCACAGTGCAGTAGTCTTGGGAAATAGGAATTACGCATTGCGCAGTGTCAAGGGGCAAGGATGCAACTTGAGGGTTAGAACTGTGTAGTGCGCAGTTGAGGAAGACCGGATGAGGCTAGGTTGTTGGGGAATTTCTGAAAATTGGCTAAGTGTGGGACCGAAGAGACTGATGTGAACAATGATATGACTTGACTGTGATCATACACTTGAAACAATTTGACGACACAACAACATAGATCATCTAGAACACATTAATCAACATATATCCCTCGATGCGACAACCTTGCAACTACTTTATCACAAGTGCGACACTGAAGGTACACTTTGCGACGACCGTGACAACACTTGTGTGACAGTGCTAAAAACTTTGAGAATGACTGTGACTGATGTTTACATGGTTAGACCAACTCACTCACACAAAGATAACCCCTTGAAACCACCAGAACAAGCATAGATACATTCTGTGACAACCAACATGCGAAAAGACCCCAATTGCTAAAGTGTGAACGACTCTTGCAATATGTGGATGATAGTGAAAGTACCACATGCCAGAGCAAAGATAACATGAAAACGACACTAGTTAGAGTGAAGGCAAGCAAAAACGACAACCGAAAACATGAAAATGACACTTGCGAAAACAAAGGTGCGTGAAAGCGACAGTTTGCGAAACTCACCAAAATGGAAGTATGAACGCAGCTAGAATGTGAGACACTGTCATTGTTAGTGTGCACTGACTGTCGACATGGATTGGACATTGCACATGCACAGTCGTGATGGAATATGATATGTTTGTCCAAGCTTGCGTAAAAGGATGCGCTCATGAACTTGTTGTGAACTGAGCAAGTGTGAGCAAGTGACTTCGATACTTCTGATCCAAGCAGGAAGCACAAAACATCAGTCAACCGAGAAGTGACTATGGAACGATCGATCGCAAGATCCATAGTAGGCTCCAAAATTCAAGTGTATGCAAAATTTTAGAGGGTGTTTGTTGCAGCGACAACAACAAGGTTTACAAATCAAAATTTGTCTATAAATTTGTGCCAATAGAGCAAGTCAATGTTGGTCAAACCTGTTGACTGCTGGAGTAGCACCTGACGATTATTTGACGACTCCATGCCCAAGGATGATCCCGAAGACACTTGTACCATCAGATGTCATCAGTCAACAGAGTTTTTAACTCTCCTTCTATCTTCTCATCATCTTTCTTCTTTGTACCCAGATTCCACACCCTGCGGGGAATTGTAATAAGTGATGCTAGTATGATGTTTCTTGAATTTGTAACAGGCCTAGGATGTGGGACTCGATCAGCCAACGAGTACACCTTGGAGTGTTTT
>APFE030851386.1:109985-158228 GCA_000404065.3 Pinus taeda | reverse complement strand
TTAATGGCTATTGTTTATATTTCGTTTGGATTTTAGATCTCAGATTGACAATCTTATTTAACTCAAATAATCCTCCTAGAACTTTTCATCTTAGCTTTAGGCTTAACTTTCCATTTAGGGACCACCCCCCTTAGCTAGCCTAGGAGATAGCTAAAACGGAGAGAGTTGGGATCAGAGTGACAGCCCCTTCTATTAGTTCCCTGCCACCAACCACACCTTGTGGGGTTGAGGGCTTTTCTCGCTAACTGTGTAGGTAGGTGCGGGCGGCAGGGTCAACAGTCAACTCTCGGCCCTGGTCAAATCTCAATCATACAAATGTGATCAATCATCAGTCAAACTCAATCAAGGCTGTAGTCAACTCGATTGGTCAAACTTGTCCAAAACTTGGTTAGAGCTTGTTCACATGTGCGACCAAGAGAGAGATGGAAATGGAGAAAAGATGATTTCCAAAACAGATTTCTTCTTCGTTGACTTTCTCCTCCACTAGAAAAGATCAATGAGTTTGCTATGTTGATTGATTTGCCTCTCACATGTCTATCTATTTATATGGAGTTGTAATGTGAGTGGACACCCATAGAGGTGGCTCTTCACCCCATCACTTATGGAGCCTGCATGACAACTCAACATTAGACTAGAATTGTTAACCCCACTAATGGATAAAAACCTCATTAGATAAATAACTCAAAATTGTTCTATCATATAGATCACTCCACCCTTGAGCTAGCAATGTGGGTACCATGGGCCATTTACACCCTAGCGAAATCAACATGACCCCATGGGTTAATGTATCAATATCCACTAGTCAAATCAGCATGACCCCATGGTAGATGTCTTCCCTTGGGCCATTCACTCCTAGCCAATTCAGCATGGCTTCTTTAGGTGAATGTATCATTTTGCCACTAGAAAAATCCTCATGACCACATGGGAGAATGTCTGCCCAATGCTGCAAAAACATCAACACTCCCTCTTAGCAAGGGAGACATTTTGCGTCACGCTAAGCTTCTCTCTAAAGTATACAAGCTTCACTCTAGAGTCTAGACAGAGGCTTGGTGAGAATGTTTGCAATCTGCTCGCATGTGGATATGTACTGGAGCTTCACTACTCCCTTCTGCACCATGTCTTAGATGAAGTGATATTTGATCTCAATGCGGCTCGACCTGTCATGAAACATTGGATTCTTCAAAAGCTTAATACAAATTTGATTATTACTTCATCTCTAGCTCCAGATCAAATAGCCCTGCAAGTAGCTTCCGAAGTCACATTGCTTCCTGGCTTGCAGCACTAACTGCTATATACTCTGCCTCTACTGTATTAAATGCTACAAAAGTCTACTTCCTTCTAAACCATAATATCATCACTGATCCCAAGCTAAAGCAGCACTCCGAGGTGCTCTTTCTGTCTTTTGCACTCTTAACCGAATTAGAATCGATATATCCTCGCAGCCTAACTTCACCACTTGAGACATATCTCAAACCATATCCAAATATACCACTTAGGTACTCTCAACACATGCTTCATTGCAACCCAACGTACATGCCTCCACTGAACCATATACTGACTCAGTTTGTTCAATGCAAAACAAATATCCGACCTGGTGTTAATCGAGTACATTAAGGATCCATTCAACTTCCTGTACATCATGGGATCCACCAAAGTTGAATTTGAAGTGGAATCACTCAGCGTCTTTAGATTTGTCGTCATAGGTGTAGCCATGGACTTGTAGTCCATTGGGCCAAATCTCCTCAAAATATGAGCAATGTACTTCCCTTGTTGGAGGCAGCTATCATCTAATCTCTGCCACACATCCAATTAACGTCTTTAGATTTGTTGTCATAGGTGTAGCCATGGAATTGTAGTCCATTGGGCCGAATCTCCCTAAAATCTAAACATTGTACTTCCCTTCTTAGAGGAAGCTATCTTTTGATCTCTAGCACACATCCAATCCCAAGAAATAATGCATCAAGCCAAGATCCTTCATTTCGAACTCTAAGCCCAACTCTCTCTTGCACCTGACGATGAGCCTCTCTGCCTCAGTAGGGAACATATCATCAACATACAACACCAAGATCAAAGGATCACCATTAACAACCATGAAGTAACGATTAGGATTTGCATCACTCTTGGTGAAGCCGAAACTCATCAAGTATCCATTAATCTTGGAATGCAATGCACTAGGTGCCTACTTGAGTCCATACAAAGCCTTTTTCAATCTACAAACTTGGACTCCTTCCCATGTACTTCATAGCCCTGAGGTTGCTCTATCTCCAATTCCTCCTTAGTCACACCATTAAGGAATGCGGTCTTTACATCCATTTTATGTAATCTACAACCCATAACAAAAGCAAGAGAAACAGTAGTTCTAATAGAAGTGTACCTGGCGACTAGAGTAGATGTCTCATCATAGTCCACTCCCTTTCTGGGATAACCCTCTTGCCACGAACCTCACTTTTTACTTCTCGATGCTGCCATATACTGCATGCTTGATCTTATAGATCCACTTGTAAGTCACTATTGACTTCCCCTCAAGTCTTAGCTCTATCTCCCACACATAATTCTTTATGATGGAATGATACTCCTCCATCATGGCATCCTTCCAAACTTGCTGGCTTGCTTCCTCCTCATAACTCGAAGGCTCCAAATCAATGATGTGTCTCGTCAATGCCATATAACTCAAATACCTCTATGGTCATTTGCTCTCCTTAAATGTACCTCTAGGAGTTGTCCTTTTGCATCCTGCAACATGTCACAAAGCCATGCTGCCATCTTCCTCCTCATGACAACATCTCTAGCTAGATCTACTAGCTTTGTTATATCTACTAACTCTTGATAGTCTGAAGGATGATCAATTGGAATAGGGGGACTTGTACCTACATCCTTCAGAGTCTCTTGTTCCTCACTATTGTTGTATCCAATAAAAAGTATTCTTCTTTCCATAAGGTTCTAACTTATTCCTCTTATCATCAAATAACTGACCCATGGCTTTACTCCTGTGAATGCCCCCTTCGGAGTCTTGTCCTCTAATATCTGGTGAGGACTCTTGCTCTGAACATAAACAACTGTGTTGGATGTCGCTGCCCATAAGAACTTGTGCAGATCCTGATCATGAATCATTGCCTTCAACGCTTCCACAATGGACCTGTTCTTCCTTTCCACAATCCCATTTTGCTGAGGGTTGTAAGGAACTATCCACTCCCTCTTAATCCTTGCCTCCTTGCAGTTATCACTGAAGTCCCTGGAAGTATACTCTCTTCCATTATCTAACCTCAAAACTTTGAGCTTCTTCCTTGTCAACTTCTCTACTTGAGCCCTGAACTCTCGAAACCTGCTGAAGACCTCATCCTTGGTCTTCATGAAATATATCCAAGTCTTTCGGGAGAAATCATCAATGAATGTCACATAGTACAAGTAGCTACACAAAGATGGAATTATCATTGATCTGCATATGTCTGAATGCACTATTATCACTGCTTGAAAAAGATCCCTTGGCATTCTTTCCAAGTGCACAACCCCTGCAAACACCATCATGCTCTACTTGGAGCTTTGGAAGACCTATAACCATCTTCCTCAATGTCGGGAATGCCCTGTAATGTAGGTGAGAAAATCTCTGATGCGATAACTCACATAAGCTGATATTGTTTTGTACCAATGCTAGGGTTGGTCGTCACATCAGTCTGTATTGTCCTCCCTCTCAAACATCAATCACTTGTGCTGAGTCTATGCTCGAGCCCTTAGGCCATACAAGAAATTGACCATATACAAATGCAACTTTGTAACTTCTATCCTCTAGTGTTGAGATAGAGAACATGTTCTTCAATCCTAGTGCAAACAAAACATCTATCATGTGAAAAGAATCTCCAGACAGTAGTTGAAACAATGTTGTCCCAACTCCTTTCATTGTGTACTTGCCATTATCTCCAAGTTCCACTTGCAATGCTAAATCCCTTTATCAAATCGGTGATAGACTCTCAAAAACCTATCATGTGCCTAGAAGCACCACTTTCCACTAGGTAGTTGTCATTACTGTTGGTAATAATACCTGAAGGAGTAGAGACAAAGAAATATTCCTTCTACTTCTTGTGTGGTGGATGCTCATCATCATCATTATCGGTTGCTAATGCATGTTGCTTTCCCTTCCTTTTTTTCTCAGGTTACTCAGAGGCATAGTGACCCAATTTATGACAATTGAAGCACCTGATATTTGACATATCCTTCTTCTTTTGATATCTTGTTGGAGCTGGTCTTCTACCTGTATCTTTCTTTTCAAGCCTTCCAAAATTTCTTCTTCCTTTTCCTTTCCTTGCATGAGCTGCAAGGGCCTGTGTTTCTTCATCTTGAGGTCTCTATAAGCTGTTCTTGGACAACAATCTAGCCTCCTCTTGGACACAATCAGTATATAGTTTATCAAACTTGGGCATCTTATCTCATGCACAAATTCCTTGAACAAATGGATCCCATGGGGAAGGAAATCCATTGAGAATCATTGTAACAAGCTTTGCATCATCAATGGTATCTCCAATGGCTCTAAGATCATCTCTCAATCGAGAGACTCTCGTAAGATAAGAGACAACAAAATTTGATCTAGTCATCATGACGCTACGGAGTTGATGGCTCAAGGTTAGTTTCCTGCTAGTGTTGTTACTCTCGAACAATCCCACCAAAGCATCATACACTTCTTTGGAGTCTTTGTTGAATTTTTGTAGCTATGGTTGGACTTCAAATAAAAGAAATGATAAATACAAATGTATACTTCAAGTTGGCTTCAAAAGAAGGTAAATTTGATTTTTGAATTTTTCCTCCAAAATGTAAGGTTGACTCTAATTGCTTAAGTCAGCGCAGCTCAAGGGACGTGGCCATTGGGACACTCTAATCTACTATGTATGCTCCATTCATCCTCCTCCATTTGCACCAATTCAGATCACCATCTGAGGCAGATCAAAAGGACGAATTTGAGGGAGCATAAGAGGACGAATATGAGGTATGAAGAAGGACAAATCTAAGGCAGAATGAAGGGTGGATCTGTGTTTGTTATGAGGTAGATTGGAAGACAGAGTTTCTGATTAAAGGAGGCCTAGTTGGAAGGAAACCCTAGAAGTCAACCTTGTATTTATCTTTGGAAACTATTGTTCATGGATGAAGAGCTGGTAATAGGTATAACCCTAGAAATTTCTAGGTTGTTCTTTTGAACTCAGATTGTATCTCTTGTTGAATTGGACAAATTTATCTAAGAAAAGGTTGTCTGGTTTTTTCCTGGTTAGGGTTTTCCCAAGATAAATTTTTGTGTCTCGTGTTTTGGTTCTCTTGTTGATCCTAATGTCATTATTGTTTCACAGTTGAGATTTTTTATGTGTAATTGCTTTATGATAAATGTGATACAAGACTAATAATGAAGTAATCATTGGAAGTAATTATCAATCTAGAAAATCTTGAAAGATCAACATGGGATCAATGCTATATGGTGAAAGAGTAGCCTTGAAGAAACCAACCTATGCCTCTAGGGTTTGTTCTTTTGTTAGACCTTATCATTATGATTGAGATTGAATGCTCTAGATCAGAGCCTAATAGCCTTAGCCCTAGCCATAAATCGATGGCTTCAACTCTAAGTGTATGGGGTCGAAAGGCCTCAAGATAGAGGAGAAATGAGGAGAAAGGAAGGTTGCAGGCAGAAGAAGGCCGAAAGACCTCAAGGGAAGATAAAAAGGAAGCCTTGAGGCCTAAGAAAACATGACTGAGATATCTCAGTTCAGTAAAGAAGCCAACGAAGGCGTCTTCTGGATCTCAACTAGTTTTTGTATGAGTTATGAAGGGATCCTTGAAGAAACCATTATGTAAGCATTGACGACAGTTATGAAATTGATTGCTATGGATGATGGAAGCCGAAAGAGTCCCTTCACCTACTTGTGCAAAACAATTCCACTGATGATATAATTGATAAATGATTTTCAAAGTGTTCGTGCAACTAAAAGAAAATGTTGTTAGATGCACTTGTTGATCTGTAGCTTTGAAGAAGTACTGACAACTTCATAATTTAGATTATGGCTCAAAGCTAGATAACGCTAGCTAAGGGAATATGTGATCCATACACCTATGCAAAGAGCGTTTGAAGTATGATTGCAGTTCTTTTAGATGTTGCATTGTATTACAAAGTGTGTTCAGAAGCCGAGTATTGTTTGAAGCTGCAATTTGTTGTCATGATCCTTGCACTACTTTGGAAAAGTCTTGCATGACTAAGGAAAGGCTTTGGAGGACGCCTTGCTACTAATATTATCAATCGTTGATGCTAGGGTATTTGGGTGCCATTAGTGGTTAAGGATGGGAACTATTTTGTGAACATGAAATGTTTAGAAAATGGATGCCCAACCTAGAATGCCGGAGTCGATTCTTTGCACATCAAGTCAGTCAAAATTGAAATGAGGAGTGGGATCACTATCATTAATATATTTGAAGGGACGACACTTTGATGAAGCGAGTTCGTTGGAATGTCATGATGAAGTATTACATTCATTTTTGACATGACAAGTTTACAATGAAGAAGAGGTCGAGTTCCTCATCAAGTTTGGAGGCTGAGTCCTGTTGTGAAGAATGAGTCATTTGCAAAACTAGAGTTGTCCTTTTTATTACTACTGCTACGTTTTTTAGAAGGTTGGGCTACTTGTGTTGGAAGGGACGAAAACACTATTTAGTTGAGAATTCATAGTTCCAAGAATATCATTGCTAGTACTGTTCATATAAGAAGCGGTAACCAAGTATGTTGAGGATCTTCCATATTCTCTCTCGATGAAGACATCTTACATTTATAAAGCAATCTTTATTGGAGATCTTTAATATTGATACATTTGCTTGGACTGATATCAAGATGGAACATCCTTGATTATTTGATGACATGATGGATTTCATCACATATGCTGAGGCATGGGGACTCTATGGTTTTGGACATTTGGATATGGAAAGAAAATCTGTAGATGACAAAGTCTGTTGGACTTACATAAGGTGTAAATGAAAATTTGTAAGGTTTGTAAACCATAGAAGACTTGAAGTCTTGGATGTGATATCCCTAGAGTTAGTAGATAAAGCCCTAGAGCTAGACCTAGATCAATGTTTCTGCTAAAAGAAGAAACCCTAGCTCACCCAAGGAAGGAAGAAGGCAACATACTTATGATGAGGATGGGGATGATGAGTTTGTTGATGGATCTCTATGACTTCAACAAGAAGGCAAGGACTGAGAAGGAGTTGAAAATTCCCTACAATCCTCAAAAGATAAGTACTTTACTTCTCTTGATTATTATTAGTTAGCCTCTTGTCTTTGTTTCTTTTGTTGAGTTATAATCATTCTTCCATGGGCCTCCTAGTGAGGATTGTAGGTACATCGTGTGTTGGGTATGTGTTATATTCTTTCCATGAGTAGTGGCATGTGCTATTATGTTGCACTAGGCGCTAGGTGGCCTCAATTTTTTTGTTATGCAAACTCGATAATAGTTGGGTGGACCCACCCATGGTATTTTGTAGATTTGGTCAAGGGAACTACGATTATGTTCTAATCCAGGGTTAGTGGAGTGAGGTTTATGAATGCTTCGACATGTATATAATGTATCATAACATTGGAAGGAATATAATCAAAAATCTATCCAGTTTTCCCGAATTTGGGTTTCAGGAGAAAATTCTCTGTAAATATTTTATGTTCTCGCCATTTCTATATTTCCTGTTTTTTAACAATTCATTTGTTGTTAATTTCCTTATAGCGTCAAAACCTACATCATGAAGGCCGCCAAGGCTCTGTCCAGTAGGTGGAAGCATTGAAGGAAGGAAGCAAAATTTGTGGCAAGTGGATTCTATCAAGGTCAATGATTTGTGGAGGGAGAAATTGTATTGACATCTATAATTGTACTTGATGACCGGAAGAGCTCCTAGTTCAGAGGGAGCAGGAAGGCTAGCAAGTTTGAAGGATGTCATTGTGAAAAGATCTTTGGAAAGTCAGTGATGATGCCAAAGTGGATTTACAAGATCAAGCATTTGGTAGATGGCAACATAGAGAAGTATAAAGTAAGGAGGTTCTCCTAGGAAGAGGGAGAGGACTATGAAGAGACATTTGCTCTAGTTGTCAAAAAGAAGAAGTGTACAAGAAAAATCCTATGGACTTTGAGGTACATGAGAAGGGATCTCATGTCTGCAGATTGATGAAAGCTTTGTACTAACCTTGGGGTTGGTATGGATATCTGAGAAATCTTAGTTGATCTTGTTTTTTGTGAGAGTAGAAGGACTCGCTTGTCGGAGGGAGCAACAATGTCACGAAGATTTGCTTCTGTGATAAAGGGTGTAGTCATGACAGAGGGAGTGGATCTCTGAGTTCGAGATGAAGAATCTTGGTTGGATACATTATTTCTTGGGACTAGAAGTATAGCAAAAACTGGATTAGGTTTTCCTTGGTCAAAAGGAAGTGTATTGTTACGATCCTTTAGAGATTTGGGATGATGGAGAGCAAGTCCATGGCCATTCCCATGGTATCCATTCTGATAAAGATGAGTGGTAGAGGGAGAAACCTGGATTGTCTTAGTAGAATTTGTTTTAGCATCAAAAGAATCAAAATGCAACTGTAATGATGGATTCAAGCTATGGTTAAGCCAAGGTATATGGCACAACATGTGTTGAGGTATCAACATGGTACAATTGGATATGGATTGAGATATGTCTCATACAACTGTAAGGATTCACAAATTCAGATTAGGCTTGAGACGAGAAAAGTACATTAGGATGATGATTCAACTTGGGGTCTGTTAAGATGAGTAGGAAGCTAACAACACCACTGAAGCAGGGTATATTGCAGTTTGATTTTCGAGTTGTGAAGTAGTGTGACTCGGAAGCTACTCGCATCACTGTGTGATTAGGTGTGGGAAACGACCATGATCACAGGTCAAAGCACACGATTCAAAATAGGAGCAGTAAGGCTCCTATGTATTTCTATGGTCGAGCTAATTGTTGACATTCTCACAAATCCTATCCCTAGATGACGTTGGCATACTTCTGGGACAAACTTGGAGAGATTGAGAATGCTTCCCTTGGTTGAAGGGAGTGTTGATGTTGTAGCATCATAGGGCAGATAATCTCCCTTAGGTCATTGGTATTGACCAGTAAGCCATGTAATGTGGTTGTGGAGATTGGCCTAGTGAGCATCGAGACCTGGATTACTCCCTTGGGTAGGGGTTATATTGCCATGGAGTTTGGCTAGTGGATTGAGCTTGTGCCTACCTTGTAGCATCAGGATTCGGGCAAGTATTTTTACCATTCATTAGCATGTGACAACATGTGGGAATGGTAAATGGGCCCTGAGTTTCACCATGAGTCAGGTGGGTTTCTAGCAAGACTCCAAGTGACGACTTGGTAGATTGGTGATCCAAGGACTAGTCTTGTGTCAGGAAGTGCTTGACCTACCAATGGGTATTTGGCTTGTGTTTGACTAGATCCTTTGTAAAGGAGATGTGACTAGCAGGTTACTAGATCCCTTTGCATGCAGTTGATGCTATATGCTTGTCACATGGTTTTGGTATGGAGATGTAAATTGAGTGGACCTAAGAGAGATCTCCACACAACATAGCAAACAATCTCAAGAAGAATATCAAACCTAGAAAGAAGTTGAATTGCCTCAGGAGAAGCTGCAACTGGAAAGGAGAAAGGTAAATGGTTGTCTTATGTCTGAAAGAAGCCGAGTTTGCTGAGGAGACCAATCCGAGTTTCCTGTGGTAATTTTGTGCCCAGGTTAGGGCTTTGTGCTTAAACGAGAAGGAAAGGACCTCTCCAAATTTTGTCTTGATCCGCATTATGTTTAGTGCATAAGGAGAAGGGCAAGATCTTAAAGAAGAATTGACAAGCCTTGGTTTAGGTTGCTGAGGAGGACCAAGGTTCCTTAGGAAATATGCAGGACTTCGGTGGTATGGTTGTGCTCTAGAAGAGGTCGAATTTGCCTCAGCTTTGGGACAAAGGGTAGTAGACTTATTCAAGCAAAGAGATAAGGGCTATGGACATGTGGAGGGCTTTTATTACGAGGGAGATTGGCTACTGAGTGTATTTGAAGACTTATATACCATGACCTAATAAGGGCTTAGTCACTGTGAGAAGTTGAGCTGAAAAGCGTTGATTGTACAATGACATGGAAGGGGCTTATTCTATGTGAGAAGCTGAACTTTTTGGGTTGAGAATGCAAGGTATTTGCAGGTGCAAATAATCTTGTGAGCAGATAGAGTGTAGAAGCTTTGGAGCAACAAAGTCTTTGTGAGAAAGACGGCAATGGACCTACCAAGTGTTCAAGACAAGTTGACTAAAAGGGTTGGAGGCTAGCTACAACAAGTAAGTTCAGTTTTGATCTTGTTCTTGGGTAGATTGAGGGTCAAAAGAGCTTGACCTCAAGCCCTAGTTTTTCCCTTGTATCAAGGCTCTGTAAGGGCCATGATCCCTGGTAGAATAGCCCTACGCTTGTTTTTTTGAAGTTGCAATATAAACAAGTTTTGGGTTTACATATTCTTGTGTATTTTGTTGATTCACTATTGTTACCTTTCCATTGTGCAAAGTGCTTGAAGTTGTGAGTATTTTAGTGGGTTTGTGATCGTGATTAGACATAAACCTAATTTTGAAGTATTAGGAAAAACCAGCATGTATTAGAGCTACTTTGAAGGGACAACTGAATCAGTGTGCACTGCGAACAACTCAAGAGGGAGTTAGTTTCCTTGTTTTGAAGGACTAACAACATGGCTAAGTTGGTTACTAGTTTGAGGTATGAGGATAGGTTGAATGGGTTGTCCTATTATAGTCCTTGGAAGTTATGGATCAAGTTGGTCTTGTTGGCGAACTAGATTTGGTAGTTTGCGAACAAGGAGATTCAAAAACCAACAAACTGTAGCAACACAACTTAGAGTTGTGCTTTAAATGTAAAATACACAAATGTATTGTAAATAATATTTTATTGATATGATGATAGTACAAAGGTTGTTGAATGTTACAATGGGGGCTTGCTTATATATCTAGGCAGGTGCCCCTTCATAACTGGACATGTCTTTTTAGACATGCCTTTCCATTTTAACTAATGATTGTTTAAAATATAACTACGATTATTTATTATTTATTTTTATTTGCATTTTATTTAATTTTATATAATTATATTCATATCATTTCCCTATCTCAAGAGCTTTTTCTCAAAGCTTAATCGCTGAAATTTCTGCACTTGCTCACGCCATTTTCGGTGTGTGTAGTGATACTATTAGCCTTATCCATTATTATATAGGTGTGTGTGTGTGTTTATATATTATATATAATATAAATTTATTATTATTATTTTTAAGTAACTTTATGGAATTTATTATAATATAACTTTATAATTTAATAATTTGTTAAGTTTTATTTATATATTTTTTGTTTTCCCGAATAGTCATTGTACACATTTGTATGGTCGTGTCCCTTTTCTTTACATTCATCCATAGAATCATTTCCACAAAAATCTCCACAACTTGACAGTGATATTTCTATAATCATGAACCCGATGAACCTTTCAATGTGGATTTGGTCCTGGAGGTAGTCAACTCTACTTTTAATGCGTAGGGTGAAGAAAAAAACAAGGTCGTATCTATAATTCACGGTGCCTATAAGAACTATTTCCAATATGGAATTCAGGGCAGGAAGTTGGAAGGTCTTCCGCGTGAGAGGATTGCACAATGTGCACGTCCCTAGGAATCATCTTCACTAAAACTAGGCCTGCGGCAGATCCATAACAGTAAACTGTTTCAATTTCCCTGTTTTCATTCTACCTAATGAAGAAAAGGGACAAGAATGTCTTCCACATCTGTGTAGAAATAGAATGTCGCACAAGGCTTCCGACAGTCTACTAAATTTTGAATAAGTAGCCACAATCTCCTTCCCTTGCGTTGAGGTTGCTTACCCCCAAGACCAATTATGAATTTGGTTGAAGAAACTAAAGCGTTCCATTGTTTAGAGACACAACGAAACCTTAACAAGTATTCAAGTGACAACAATGACAATATCTCTTCATGCAAGTCCTCAAGGAATTCATCCCACCACACCGATTTCTGAGACATGAATTCATAAGATGTTGATTGTAAATCCAATGGGTATATGATGAAAATTTGTATGGAGGAGGTATTGTGAATTGAAAGGAAGTAGTCATAGTGAATTAATTGATACTCTAGTCTTTTAGTCTTTGTCAGGATTGATTCTAGGCCCCCTGCATTAAAAACCTTTTCCAACCACTCATAGAAAGATGAATTGAAAAAATGGCATTTTAAGACCTTCTCGAGGTTATTCTGTCCCCTTTCCTTCAACAATTGGGGGTATACGTCCACGAAATCACTAGTAAGTTGGAGTTTCGGTCTAAGGCATTCCAAAAGTCTTCCAGTAATATCTTTGTCAATGTTGTCGTATTTTACTAGCACCTTATTCCTGTATTCCTCGCTGAGATCCAATTTAACTATAAATTCTTCCTCATCAGTTAGTGGAACAAGTTTACCAAATTCATTTAAGGGAACATGTTGCACAACTTCAAATGTTTTAAGGTCATCTTCATCATTATCGTCATCATCATCATATTCATAGTCATCTTCACCATTATCATAATCCATGCCATCTTCATTTTTAAGATCATCTTTATTCTCATCATAATCTAAAATTGACATAACGTCTTCCACATTTTCCGCAGAATGTTGTGATTCTTCATGAATAATTTCTGTAGATTCATTAGTTCATGAGAACAGATTCATCAACATAATTGAGCTCATTCAGCGTTTTCTTGGAATAGAGAAATTTTCAACAAGAGAACATCTGAAGAAGTAAATTATGAATGCTTCCCTTGCTAAGAGGGAGTGTTGAATTTTTGTGGCTATGGTCGGTCTTCATATGAAATAAATGATAAATACAAATGTATACTTCATTTTGGCTTGAAAAGAAGGAAAATTTAAATTTTTGAATTTTGCCTCTAAAATGTAAGGTTGGCTCTAACTGCTTAGGTCGGCCTATCACAAGGAACGTGCCCATTGGGGCACTCTAATCTACTATATATACTCCATTCGTCCTCCTCCATTTGCACTAATTTGGATCACCATCTGAGGCAGAATAAGAATGAATGTGAGGTAGACCAGAAGGACAAATCTGAGGTAAAATAAGAGGATGAATCTGAGGCATGAATAAGGAGGAATATGAGATAGAATGTAAGATGCAACTATGTTTGTCCTGAGGCAGATTGGAAGAGCGAGTTTCTGATTAAAGGAGGCCTAGTCGGAAGAAAACCCTAGAAGGAAACCTTGTATCTATCTTTGGAAACTACTGTTCATGGATGAAGGGCTAGCCTATCCCTATAAATTTCCAGGTTGTTCTTTTGAATTCATATTGTATCTCTTGTTGAATTGGACAAATTTCTCCAAGAAAAGGTTCTTGGGTTTTTACCTGGTTAGGGTCTTCCCTTGATAAATTTTTGGGTCTCTTGTGTTTTGGCTGTCTCTTCTTGTTGAGAAATCTAGGGGCAACTAGATAAGGTGATTTCTCTTACTTTGACAACTACTTGTGATGTATTTTACTTAATTTAATCAGCTTCTTCTTTCACTTGATTATAATTAGTGTTCTTATCATCAAACAACTACCAAAACAATAAAGAGCAATGAGAGAAGAGGACACAAGATATAGGCTATCACCAAGGCCAAAACCTCTCCTCTTGAGAGGAAAACCCATAAGAACTCTTCTCTTCTTATAGGACTTCAAATGACGAATTCCAAGACCTATGACCCTTGACCAAGACTTCTCCAAGACCAAGTCAAACCTCTCCTTTGAAGAACTTCTTCCAGTGAAGTCAACTCAAGTCAAACCAACTTGACAACTGCTGCAACTCTTCCTTTGACCTCAAATTCAAACTTGCAATTGTGACTATAATTTTGACTTGCAATTTTCGGCCCTTGATGCAGAAATCCTAAGTGGCACGTTTGAGAGATTTATTGTGAATTTTGCTTCTTTTCTTCTTTCCTAGGGCAACCTTCTCTTCCTTGATTATTGGGCTTGTAAAATTGACTTCTTGTCACACACAATTCGACTTCTTTTGCAACTCATCCTTACTGCAACACAGTGAAGCCCTTGATCTCACACGTGTGAGGAGATGTAGCCCAAAACGGATCAGAAATTTCGTTTTTCTTATACTTGCTTCTTCTTTTCCTCGCTCTTCTCTAGGTCTTTTTATCTTGTTGATGGAACTTCTTGTGTGCTTCAATGATGTCCTTTGAATGAGGCCGAGTGCTTCTATTTATAGTCTTCTATGGTGGTCGAATAACCCTGTCTTGAAGCCGACTTGTCCTCTTCTAGTAGGTCGACGTCTCCTTGAAGGTCAATTTGTTGCTTGCACGTTTGACAAGGTCTTGCAGGGTTTTTGACTCTAAATTTGACTCAAATAAATTTTCTTTACAATATGTAACATGCCCAAAAGGGTCTTCCATACATGACAATGACTCCTATGACCTGTAGACTCAAACACAAGCCCTAGAAGCACTCAAAGGGTGCTTGACCTATAAAACAAATAACCTTGAGCATGAAACCCATGCCTCAAGAATAAAAATAATAAATATATTTTTCTCTTTGCATAAAATCATGATTACATATGTCATTATGAAGATCGAACCTAGTTACATATTTCAACACTCCCTCTTAACTAGGGAGGTATTCATAATCCATACAAGGTACTTGGACATTCTCAAACTGAAGAATTCTCATAAGAAGAGTCGGATTGGTAACCTATATCATAAGTTACTTCCTTAGCTTATGCCAAAGCATCTCATCATACGAACCAACACTGTCACCCAAGCTCTTGCAAGGAAGGAATGACATCATACTAATGATAAAGACAAGGTTGATAAATTCACCAGATAGATTTACAAGCAGAAAGACTCGTGTCAAAGGGAGCAACTGTGGCAAAAAGATTTTCTTCCGTAAAAGATGGAGCAGTCAACAACCTTGCTTTAGCTTTAAAGTGAGTTGACCTCTGAGTTTGAGATGAAGGACCTAGATTTGATGCATTACATCCTTGAAACATATTATTGAGATTCCTTAGAGATTTCTGGGATGATGGAATATCATTAAGACTTTTCAAGCTAGATAATTGATATGCTATAGTAACTAGAAAGCTGCAGTGGCAAAGGGAGCAGCCAGGATTAGAGTAGCCATAGGTCTACAGTCCTGCATCCTGAAACTCTTCAAGATCTTTGTAGCATATCTCCCTTGTCCAAGGAAGATCTCACCCTTCTGCTTCCAAACTTCCAACCCTAGGAAATAATGCATCTATCCCAAAACCTTCATGTCGAATTCTGTGGCTAGGTTCTTCTTGCAGTCTTTGATGAGCCTGGATGATCCTGTCAGGAAAAGATCATCCACATATAACACCAGGATTAGAGCCTCATTCTCTATGACAAGATAGTAGATATTAGGATCTGTGTCACTCTTGACGAACCCCATCTTCTGCAAGTAGCCATCAATTTGACCGTACCATGCTCCAAGTGCCTGTTTAAGCCCATACAAGGCTTTCTTTAATCTACATACATTAGATTTATTCTCATGTGTCTCAATGTATACTTCTTCTTCTGTCACCTCGTTCAAGAACGTCGTCTTAACATCCATCTGGTGAATCTCCCACCCCATTTGTGCTGCAAGGGATATCACGATTCTAATAGAAGTATACTTGGCTACTGAGGCGAAGGTTTCTTTGTAGTCTATCCCTTCCTTCTGAGCATATACCACTTAGCCACAAACCTAGCTTTGTATTTCTCCACACTGTCGTCTGCAACATATTTGACTTTGTAGATCCATCTCGAACCTACCATTGACCTGTCCTGAGGCCTACGTACCACTTCCCAGACATCATTGACCATTATAGAATTGTATTCCTCCACCATAACATCTACCCATACTTGACGCTGAACAGCCTCCTGAAAACTAGAGGGTTCCCCAACCTGAGCTACTAGGGCTTGGTATCTATCTGGCTGTCTTTGCTCCCTTTTATCATTCCTGGGTGCACCAATGAATTCCTCTGCATCCCGTAGAATCTGTCGGAGTTCCTGGCTCGTTCTTCCACTGGTAGTGGTTACATCTATCAGCTCTTCCTCTTCCTGAGATTCCTCCTTTTCTGAAACTTTGCCTTTAGGAGAATTGCTGGTACTAGTTTTTGCTGGTCGAAGTGGTTGGACCAACGGATCGTCTTTTGACTGCTCCTCGGAAGGCATTTCTCGGCATTTCCTAAAAGCTTTGTCCTCCATGAACTTTACATCCTGCCGAACTACTATCTTCCTACTCTCTGGGAGATAGACTCTATATGCCTTAGCATTCTCGCTATATCCCACAAGATATCCTTTCTCAATAGTTTGATCTAATTTCTTTCTCTTTTCTTCAGGTATACGACAATACGCCAAACTCCCAAATATCCTAAAATCACTGAGTTCAGGTGTCTTTCCGCTGAAGACCCTTTCTAGAGTGATTTTGCCCAATGCCCTATGTGGAGTCCTGTTTTGGACATAAACTGTCGTGCTACATGCTTCTGGAAAACGCTACTTTGGCATACTTGCCTAGAGCGCACCCTCTGCATACATCATCTCGTTCGGTACTTAATTCTTGAACTCCTGATACTGCTTTCCTGAGAATTCTCAGAGCCCCATGGTGTAAGTGTCCCATCCTCCTGTGCCATAGTTCATTCAAATATTTATCTCCATTGCTGCCTATCAGTTCCATTGGAGACTCTAGCTGTAATCTATACAGCCTGTTACTTCTTATTCCAATCTGGGTCTTCTTTTTCCAACTCGAGTGTTGACATATACTTTCTCCTTAATGAAGAAAACATCATAACCTTTGTTTTGAAGTTGAGATACGGAGAGTAAGTTCATCCCCAATCTTGGCACATGTAGCACATTGGTTGCTCGAAGCCGCTCTCCTGATTTGGTTTGAAAGGCTACAATACCTCTTCCTACAGGGGTACACTTGGCCTTATTTCCCATGGTGATCTGAAAATTCATCCTTTCTTCCTGATAATCTAAAAAACATTCTTGAATTCCTGTCATATGCCAGGAAGCTCCACTATCTATATACCAAAGCTCAGAGGAGGCAGAGCTTGCTAGGCAAGCGACTTCTTCTTCCAGTTTGGAAGTTAACATAGAATAATCGTGATCCATGTCCCTCGTGCTTTCTTCTGGAAAATTACGTGAGTCCCTTTGAGTTGATGCCTCTGCATCATGCTCCTGACCCATAATCGATTCTTCTCTCTTGTTGCCAGATCTCTGCTCTGATACCATGTGGAAATTTCTATCCTGAAATTCTACTATAGCAACTGATTTATTTCACCTACTTATTCTTCACAATAAGTTATTCACGAAATCCCTTCAACAAACATTAAAATAAATTATGTTGCAGTTATCACATAATTACAGAGAGAAAATAACAACAATATACATGCACAAGAACCAATCACATCAACACAGTTGTTTTTGGACAATTGTCCTCGGAAAAACCCAATGTGGTAAAATTGGTGCAACAAATGAGTGTTTTATTAATCTTCAACAACAATCTCTTTACAAGGAATGATTTTATAGAGAAACTGAGAGAAAACACCTGAGACTTTCCCCTGGAAACCCTCTGACACCCTACAGACCCTTCTCCCACTTCTGCATCACTCTGCGTGGTTCTGCGTCCCTCTACGTCAGCATGCGTGAGGATTGTGTCTCCCTTGGATCGCGTTTCCCTCTGTGCTTTGTCTCAATGCCCCTGCGTCACCTCCTCCTCAGTCACTGACTACTGCTAATGCCCTCCTCTTCCTCCACCTTGCAACTCTCCCTCTGAAATCGATCTCCTTCTCTTTGAGAATCAATTTTCCTTGGAATACTGAGTATCTGCTGGTGTGTCTCCAAATGATACTCAAGCCTTCTCTTATACTTTTCATGTTGATGAATCAACGGTCGAGATTAAGACGCTAATCAACAGCTAAGATTAAAATTGACTTGATCCTTGTCTCTTAGAAGCTTCTCACCCTTATCTTTATTAATACCCATTAATATTTTTATTTTCCTAAGTTTAGACTTAGGAACCCATTAAAAATATTAATTATTTTAATAGCTCCTCATCCGGGTGGAATTTCTCCAAACGATTTCTAGGTTTTGGAGATCTCATGTGCCCTAGCTTCTCCACCAAATTTCAAGGCTAAAGCACATCTGATCCTACCCAAAATCAACAATAATGAGACATCCGCTCTTGTTTATGAATCTTCTTTTGAAGATTCCATCATAGGATCTTGAAGACCCTTACCCTACAAATGTTTCTTTCATTTTGATGATGGAGGTCTTCTAAGATTCTTAATCATGATCAATTTTCTTTCACTGTGGATGAGGTCCTATTCTAGGTATGGTCCTTCTACATGAATATCTTGAGCTATATCTACCATGCTCCTATATTCTAAAAAATATTTCTAACCATGCATTTTGTTCTATTATAAATCTCCTTCTACATGAGTATTTTGAACTCTATGTACATCATGCTTCTAGATTCTAGAAGATGTTTCTAGCCATGCAATTTTATTCTATTCCTACATGCTTCTATTGTACTCAAAACCTTGAAAGGAGACCTTAAGTAAAGAAGTAGATTTAGTCATAGTAGAGATCCGGAGGATCTTCCTTCTTTTGCTTCTTGTCTTCTTCTTTCATTTCTTGAGTCACATGAGCTTCTTCCTTTTTTCTTTTGTTGTTGTTGTCCTTCTTTAGTTTAGGACAATTCCTTTTGTAGTGTCCATATTCTTGGCATCCATAACATTGGATTTTGGAGATATCTTTGTTGTTTGTTCTTCGTGGACCAAATTTGCCAAATTTTCCATATCTCTTGGCCATGGTAACAAATACTTGCTCCTTTGATCCCACATCTTCGTTTTCTTTAAGTCTTGTTCCCTCTATCTTGCATAGAGACCACATTTCACTTAGTGGGGTGGCTTCCTTCTTGGCATATATGCTTGATATGAAGTTGCCCCAATCCTCAGGTAGAGCATCGAGTGCTACAGGTGTCATTTCTCTGTCAGACATGACTTCCCCTAGCTCTTGAAGTTGATCCCTCATCTCAGAGATCTTCATGAAGTAGGGAGCTATTCCTTCCTTTGATAGCTTTATCTTGTACAACTCATTTCGAAGAGATATCACTTCTCCAACTGTGCTTACCAAGAATAGCTCTACTAGTTTATCATAGATTTCTTTTGATGTTTCAAGTTTGGAGACATAAGGAATGAGAGAGTCTTTGATGGATTCTATTAGAATCCTTTGAGGTCTTGTCTCGTCCTTATTGTACTTGGCTAAGGCTTGAGTTTGTTCCTTAGTAGGAATAGTAACATTCCCTTTGATGTGTTCTAGGAGTTCATTCTCCTTGAGAAGTAAATCAATCCTCTTCTTCCATGCAAGAAAGTTATTGGTACCTACCAATTTATTGCTTTCCTTGCAAAAAGACATTGATTTATATTCAGAAGGGGACATATCCTTACTTGATAGATTTTGAGATGTAGTAGACTTGCTTTCTCCTTGAAGACTTAATGGCTTGCCTTCCTTAGCCCTTGATGTTCTTCAAGTTGCTTTCTCCAAGTGGACTTGACTTGATGATGAGAATGACTTGATGTAGGTCCTGCTTTGATTTGCTCTTCTTGTAGGTGCCTTTATGTAAGGCTTTTCTTCTTGCTTTGTAGTCTTCCTTGATGAATGATAGATGGTAGATCTTCTTGTCCTTGATGTGATAGAGACTTCTTGGCTAGATGCTTCAAATTTGGTAGATGTTCTTCCTTGATGAGTGTTCTTGAGATGCCCTTTCCTTGATGTGTCACCTTAGGTTTGATACCATGTTGAAGAATCAAGGGCAATTAGGTGTAGTGTGATTCTTCTTAACTTGATAACAATTTGTCAAGCACTTTTACAAATTTCTTAGCTTGATCGTCTTCTTATTATTATTGTGTGTGTTTCATCAAACTGCTACCAAAAACATAAAGACAAGAACACAGATGTGGGCTCTTTGCCAGGGCCAAAACCTCTCTCTCTTATAGAGGAAAACCCTTTGGTAAGTTTCTCTTATTGAAGCTTCTTATTGATCAATGCCAAATCCTAGATCATTGACTAGGATGTCCTCCAAGCACAAGTCAAGTCCTTCCTCTATTCTGCACTTCATTCCTAGCACATAGACTTCCTCCTTTCAGCACTTTGCTCCCAACACTTCGTCCTCCTTCTCTGCTGCTTCTCTAGAGATAAACCTTCCCTGAGTGAGCCTTCTAGAAGAGATGTTCTTCTTCTATCCTTTACTCAAGTAGACTTCTTCTTTTGTTGACCACGCGAGATCCTTCTTGAGGTATGACTCTAATACTATTTTGTTGCCCTAGTTTTTCCAACCCGTGGAGGGTACCCTTAGAGAATTAGGGTCCTTTCATCTTCGCTAGAGAGAGAGACTTCTTTGCTTGACTTGGGAGGCCTTGTAGGCCTAGTTTCAAGCCCAAACAACACTAGTTCATGGAATGTTTTGTTCTTGTTGTCATACCTGCAGACTTGACCTCCTTTTCTTCGCACGTTTGACTGTTTCTAGCCCTAGAAACAATCCTCTTCACTTCAATTTTCCTCCTCCTTCCTTCGCCACACTAGGAGACCCTTTAGACAAGGTTTTCCCTTCTCCTTTTCAGCTACTTCACTTCGTTGATTTCAATGATATTTTTCGTTGTCTTTTGAGGGAGTGGACAACTTCTAATTATAGAGGATTGTCCCTCCTTTAGGCCGACTTGCTTACTGTAGGCCGACATACATTTTCTTCATCAATTTTCATCATTTAGCCTCTTTTGAAGGACATTGCTGCATGGAGAGGACTTGTCCTTGGCTTGCAGGTATTCTTTTGACCTTAGACAATATTCTACATAGTGTAACATGCCCTCTAAGGGTCTTACATAAATACATTGACACTTTGACTTCCTAGAAGCACTCAAACATGTGCTTGACCTACTTCAATGAGCAAGAAACTCATTGACAAATAATATAAAAATAATTTCTCTTTTATTGAATAAATACAAATGTCAAAATTACATTTATGAAGAGCGAACCTAGTTACATTTCCTTCAACAGAGCGAGTGGGTTTCAGAGGCAGAGGGAGGCAAGATGACTTTCAGGAAGGTGATTCCAAGGCTGTACGATTTTCTGGAGAGCAACAATGCGCATTTCCCAAAGGTAGTACGAATAGCTTGGGAGAGTGCAAGTTGCTAGGAGAGGGCCAGATTCAGTAGCAAAGGGAGACAATTGTTGAAGAATCTAGGGCATGTCATTATTAGTGAGATTCTTCTTAGCTTGATAACAATTTGCGAAGTTCTTTTACAATTTTTATCTTAGTTTGATCTTCATATTATTATTAGAGTGTGTTTGCTTCATCAAAGAACTACCATAACAAAAGAGACAAGAACACCGAATATTTGGCTTTCTGCCAAGGCCAAAACCTCTCCCTCTTGGAGAGGAAAACCCACACAAAATTCTTCTTATAAAGATTCCAATTGACGAATACCAAGACCATGACCTTTGACACATTCTGCCTCTCCAAGACCAAGACATCAATCCCTTACTTTGCCACTGCTGAGATCATCATCTTCGTTGCACCACTGCATCACTGAGATCTTCATTGCTGTCATCATTAAGAATACCACTGCTACACCATGTTTGCTCCTTGAGATTATTAAAAAGATAATCTCTGCACCTTCATCTAGATTATGATCTAAGATAGGATTATGACTGCACATTAACATAGATTAAGATAACGTGTACCACAATAAGATCCTTTCATCATGATGATGTTGAGACAAATGATCCTTGTCACTGCTTCTTTTTCATTATGCTGAGACTATGGTACTGTTCCTTCTCATCATGCACAGGCCATGACACAGCTCCTTCTCACACTGAGATTATCTTAATATGAGACTAGGACAATGTCTTCACCTTCACCTTCATCGAGGGCAGAGATCTCAAGGGTTAGCGAAGACTTTGAGATCATCTTTATGCTAAGACAATCTTACAATTTCATGCCTTTCCATCCGAAGTCCTAGTCTGCCTACTTCATGAGATGCGTGGTCTCCTTCCAGCTCCTTCTAGCTATCCGAGACCTAGTTTGTCTGCCCTTATACCCATCCAAGGTGCAGACAGACCCTTGAACACTTGCCCTAGTGCAATGCGGAACTACTCCTTCTATACATATGAGATCTCAAAGAGAAATGCGAGATCTGTCCTTTCTGCTCCTTAAGCATTTGAAATTTCAGAGGAGAAAGGTGAATTCTTGCTTGTGCTTTTTGCACTGACCCTAGACGGGTATTTATAGTGGTTTGTGCCACATATTTGAGCCGACGTGAATTCATGAATCGTCATGTTTTTTATCGAAGCCGACATGACTTTTAATTATGTATTTTAATTCATTTTGGAGCCAATGTGAAGATCTCCTTTATTGTTTTACTTGCAGACTTCGTGTGCTTGCTTTCAGAGGATTGTTCTTGGTCTTGGAGGGCTGTTACACACTGTTGTGGACTTGTAAACATTTATAGGGGCTCATAAAGAGCTTCTTTATACATGGCATGACTTCATTGACATAATAATAAAATCCTAAAGACATCAAGAAGAAGTCTTTGACCTAATGACACTTCTTGCTCATGAAATCCATGTAGCAAGATATACAAAAATAATTTATTCTCTTTATTACATCATTTACAAACATCATGTCATTATGAAGACCGAACCTAGTTACACTTTCTTCAACACTCCCTCTTAACTAGGGAGGTATTCATAATGGTACTTGGTCATTCTCAATCTGAATAATTTCTCATAAGAAGAATCAGATTTGCAATCCATCTGTTATAGCATCATTTCATCCAACATTGTTTCATATAGCAAGGCCTTGACTACTAACTCTATCTCTCACTTAGAGCACACAATGTTGGCGAGACCAATGACTGACAAACACGTATCATCATTGTCTCTCTTAGTGTCATACCCACCCGGGTGTTCTTCGAATATGCCCTACTATGACTATTCTCATCTTGGGTTCCCAACCCTCAAGAATATCGGTCCTCTTGTCCACTCTTGTCTTGGATGCCCTACCACATCCTCAAAGAGTGTCGGATGCCAGATGATTACACAATCCTCCATTCTTTCTTCCAAACTAAAGACAAGAATGTCGTGTCTAACTCTCCCTCTTAACCAAGGATGAGTTCCATGTTTCTCTTTACTCAAAAACTTACTCATTTTCCTTTACTCATAGGAACCTTCTAGAACTCCCTCTTAAACAGAGACTCTATCATCAGTACTTTATAGGGTCTTCTAGTTGACTGATGATCCAAGACCTCAATGTCATCAATTTATTCATATGTAGGGTTCAACCATCCATCACTTTCCTCCATTATGTCATTCCTTCTTTCCTGGAAAGTATACTCCTACGATTTACATCTGGGGCTTCCTTCATAGGGCCATCTATCTTCACTTTCCTTCAACAGTGATTGCTCTAGATCACAAGGTACATTGTTGTGACATCCTTCACAACTCTCATTACCTTGGCCCTACACACATACCCAAACTTTGTCTAGGAGATCAGAAACCAAAAACAAATCACATATTACCTTTTTGGTGGTGGTCTTTTCCAGTGACATCTTCTTGTAGGTATCAACATCATGCATACATGTTGACACATCTCCCAACGATATCGGTTGTCAAGGGTCTTCATCTTTTCAGACTTCCATCAGAGTCTTCACACCTTTCCGGGAGATTTCCTAGTCAAATCTTCCCGATCCTTTGGATGTTGATTGCCTTCATCATGGTTGCATATTTCACGATCTCTTCCATCCTCACACCTTCCATTCCCAGGAGCTTTCAATCAAAGTTTCTTTAATTGTGGTCAACCACCTCATACTTCATATCAGGACATATTATGTTGACTTCATCTACTGTGACTTATGACTTTCTACATCCTTTCAGAGGAGGAGATCCTTTTCCTTTTGATCATACTTAATCCATGTTGCCCGCAACCATATATCATGACATTACAATATTAAATACAAATACAAGCTTACATATCTCATTTTACCATTGCTTCTTCTAGCAGCTTCCTTGAAAAGATCTTCAATCCCTTGATCAGTTTCATTTCTCATGTCATTAGTCCTTCATCTCATGAATTCGATAAGTTGGATTTCCTGATGAAACAATTGCTGCCTTCCCAGACTAGGGTATCCTCCGCTGAGGTTTCTATCAGAGAATCTACAAGATCTTGCATATCCCATCTGGGAAATGTTTCCTTTGATGTAGATCACATCTTCCTTTCCTTTAATGTACAATGAGATTCCCAAGAGCTATGTCCTTCATGTTTTTCATGGTGACATCATGAGCTCTTGATTCTAATGCTTTCATGATGCCACAATGCATCTTATTATCATGGTCATATATGCAAGGACTCATGATAGGACCCTTTTAGAGAGATACCATCTCATTCATAGTAGAGGTCTGCTATTCCCTCTTCCCTTGGCCCTTTTCTTCAACGTCCTTCACCCTTCTAGCGATATGAGCTCCTCTCCATAATCTTTCCATAGTACGATTCTATCTTGTCAACCTTCCCTTTCCTTTCTGCAGATATTTGAGTCCTTTCAACTTGTCTTCCTCTATCTGGCATAGAGACCATAAATTGTTGATTGAGGTAACTTTCTTGTTCATGGACATTTGTTACCTTGCTTATTAATATCAATATCAATGATGATTATCTTCTCATCATTTTTCCCATATTTCGTAATTAAGATCTCATGAAGATATTTCTTCATTCTTTGATGCCTTCTTCACTGCATTTCAGAAAGTATATCTTCTAACATTTCATGTAGCTCTTTTATGTCTCCTTTCTTACTTCATAGGAAATAGAGAACCTTAAGAGTTCTTATGAATTCAAAGGAGAACTTGATATGTTCAATGAATTTTCTTCTCCATAAGGATTCTGTCAAATCTTCTTATTCCATGCAAAGACCTTAGATAACCCATCTATCCTATAGATCTCCTTGCAATCATGAAGTCATTGAACCAAACTTGATTATAGAATGAAAAGATATTTACATGATATGTGAAGATAAAATCTTCACCCTGATCATGATGGTTGTTGATGAGGCAGATGTATTGATGCTTCCACCGGATGAGATCCTTGATAAGAAGATTGCCTTCTTTGCCTTCAAGGTATCTTGATATATAAACTGTTGATATAATTGTACTTATGGAACCTTGTAGTATGCAACATCGTATTGAAGATGCTTGTCCATCAGATAGTATAGCTTCTATATTGAGTACTATCCATTCAAGCTCCTATATCTGCCCTCAAATATATATCATTACATTCTGAGAATACGAGATTTCAGGACTGTGTTTTTATAGAAAAGAATAGTGGCATTCACTAGTATGTTGTAGACTGAGACTGTGGGAGGCATCAAAGCTGTTGGAATGTATCCTGAGATCTTAAGGTTTCATATTTTGACTGTAGATCTCCAAAACCCTTGTTGTTGTAGACTGTTGGTGTAGGCTGACTTCTCTGATTTAGGTCTTGATCTTTGAATCCCTTGATCTAGGGTTTGATCAAGATGTAGCTCCTGACCTTCTTTTTCTTGAACCTTGATCTCTGCATGTCTCTTTTCTGCCCTCTTTTAGACTTTAGAAACCTCCCTCTGATAACATGTTGAAGAATCTAGGGTATGTCATTATTAGTGAGATTCTTCTTAGCTTGATAACAATTTGTGAGGTTCTTTTACAATTTTTATCTTAGCTTGATCTTCATATTATTATTAGTGTGCTTGCTTCATCAAACTGCTATCAAAACAAAAGAGACAAGAACACAAATTATTTGGCTTTCTGCCAGAGCCAAAACCTCTCCTTCTTGGAGAGGAAAACCCACACAAAATTCTTCTTATAGAGATTCCAATTGACGAATACCAAGACCATGACCCTTGACACATTCTGCCTCTCCAAGACCAAGACATCAATCCCTTACTCTGCCACTGCTGAGATCATCATCTTCGCTGCACCACTGCATCACTGAGATCTTCATTGCTGTCATCATTGAGAGTACCACTGCTACACCATGTTTGCTCCTTGAGATTATTACAGAGATAATCTCTGCACCTTCATCTAGATCATGATCCAAGATAGGATTATGACTGCACATTAACATAGATTAAGATAATGTGTACCACAATAAGATCCTTTCATCATGATGATGTTGAGACAGATGATCCTTGTCACTGCTCCTTTTTCATTATGTTGAGACTATGGTACTGTTCCTTCTGATCATGCACAAGCCGTGATACTGCTCCTTCTCACACTGAGATTATCTTAATATGAGACTAGGACAGTGTCTTCACCTTCACTGAGACTGTAACCAAGTTTATCTTGCATTGAGGTCTTGTTGTGAGTATGCAAGATAGTATACTGCAGTATGAGCACCGAAACACTTATACATATGCCGAGACTATTAGGTGACAGGTCTGAATATTCTTCACTATGATACCTGGACTTTACTTGTCATCAAATGCAGAGATTGCAAGGATTAGATAAGACTTTGAGATTATCTTTATGCCGAGACAGTCTTATAGTTTCATGACTCTCCATCCGAAGTCCTAGTCTGCCTGCTTCATGAGATGTGTGGTCTCCTTCCTACTCCTTCTAGCCATCCGAGACCTAGTTTATCCGCCCTTATACTCATCCGAGGTGTAGACAGACCCTTGAACACTTGCCCTAGTGCAATGTGGAACTGCTCCTATACATACAAGATCTCAGAGAGAAATGCGAGATCTGTCCTTTCTGCTCCTTAGGCATCCGAAATTTCAGAGGAGAAATGCGAATTCTTGCTTGTGCTTTTTGCACTGACCCTAGACGCATATTTATAGTGGTTTGTGCCACATATTTGAGCCGACGTGAATTCATGAACCGTCATGTCTTTTATCCAAGCCAACATGACTTTTAATTATGTATTTTAACTCATTTTGGAGCCGACGTGAAGATCTCCTTATTGTTTTACTTGCAGACTACTTGTGCTTGCTTTCAGAGGATTGTTCTTGGTCTTGGAGGGTTGTTACACACTATTGTGGACTTGTATACATTTACATGTGTTCATGAAGAGCTTCTTTATACATGGCATGACTTCTTTGACATAATAATACAATCCTAAAGACATCAAGAAGAAGTCTTTGACCTAATGACACTTCTTGCTCATGAAACCCGTGTAGCAAGATATACGAAAATAATTTATTCTCCTTATTACATCATTTACAAAGATCATGTCATTATGAAGACCGAACCTAGTTACACTTTCTTCAACAACAATTAGTCTCCAACAAATATTTCCAGTAAAGATCAATATTTGTCGGGGCTTTGCAATTAAAAGGAAACCAGTTGTAATAATTTCCACGATTGCAATTACTGGATATTATTCTCCTAAATTGTGGAGTTTATTTGTCTTTTGTATAATAATATTACGGTAAATAGCGAATAATTCACAATTGCGATCTAGTTCTATTGACAACATAAGGGTACTGTAGTGGTAAATGAATTGCATAATAAGGTGTTGGTTTTGAAGAAATTTTACATCTTTAGATAAGATGAACGTAGTCATATTGGTGTTAGCCATGGTTGCTCAGTATAAGTCGGATAGTCACCGTATGCATGTCAAATGTGCCTTCTTGGATGGGGTTTTGGAAGAGGAAGTGTTTATGTAACAACCCTAATGCTACATGCAAAAAGGGAAGGAGCATCTTGCATGCAAGCTGAAAAGGGGACTATATGGTCTCATGTAGTTTATGCCCTAAGGTAAGTATGCATAGGAGATATTGAAGAGACTCAACATTACCAATTGTATTGAATGTAAATTTAAAATAGCTCCTATTGAAATGAAATATGAAATTATCAACTGATGAATATTCCATTCTAGTGGATGTGACCTTGTGTAAGCAACTATCGGGGAGTTTCATCTAACGTAATGCTACTAAGAACTAGACATAATTAACGTGTGTTATTGCCATTGTATTGCGATTTATGGTTTTCCCTAGAACAATTCATTGGTAAGAAAGAAAAATAATCTTAAAGTATGTGACTGAAAGATTTCTTTATGGTCGTAATAGTAATTATGGTCAAAATAATACTTTAAGTTGATTGGTTATGATACCGCTCAATTTAGCAGGGTTCCTAGAAGGGGTTACAAAGGAACTACTACTAGATCAAGTGGCAATAATGGGACAAGGACCCACTCTTACCTTAGTCAGTGTCCCTTGCTCTTTACGGACTTTCACCGATGGGAGGAGTCCTAGTATAGGGAAATCACTAGAATGATGAGGTCAATAATGATGCACAATGTGATTTCCAAACCCATTCAAAGGAGAGGCTTAGATAACAAGATGCTTTTTTTAGAAGCAAAAGAAGGGCTTTCCAAGAAAGGCTTGAAGGAAGGATGACGTCAAGTTTAGGAATATGAGAAAATGATGAATGCCTAAGATAAAAACTTCCAAAATCCCTCACTTCTGATTGATGTGTTTAATATTACGGTAAATAGCGAATTCACAATTGCGATCTAGTTCTATTGACAACATAAGGGTACTGTAGTGGTAAATGAATTGCATAATAAGGTGTTGGTTTTGAAGAAATTTTACATCTTTAGATAAGATGAACATAGTCATATTGGTGTTAGCCATGGTTGCTCAGTATAAGTCGGATAGTCACCATATGGATGTCAAATGTGCCTTCTTGGATGGGGTTTTGGAAGAGGAAGTGTTTATGTAACAACCCTAATGCTACATGCAAAAAGGGAAGGAGCATCTTGCATGCAAGCTGAAAAGGGGACTATATGGTCTCATGTAGTTTATGCCCTAAGGTAAGTATGCATAGGAGATATTGAAGAGACTCAACATTACCAATTGTATTGAATGTAAATTTAAAATAACTCCTATTGAAATGAAATATGAAATTATCAACTGATGAATATTCCATTCTAGTGGATGTGACCTTGTGTAAGCAACTATCGGGGAGTTTCATCTAACTCACTGCTACTAAGAACTAGACATAATTAACGTGTGTTATTGCCATTGTATTGCAATTTATGGTTTTCCCTAGAGCAATTCATTGGTAAGAAAGAAAAATAATCTTAAAGTATGTGACTGAAAGATTTCTTTATGGTCGTAATAGTAATTATGGTCAAAATAATACTTTAAGTTGATTGGTTATGATACTGCTCAATTTAGCAGGGGTCCTAGGAGGGGTTACAAAGGAACTACTACTAGATCAAGTGGCAATAATGGGACAAGGACCCACTCTTACCTTAGTCAGTGTCCCTTGCTCTTTACGGACTTTCACCGATGGGAGGAGTCCTGGTATAGGGAAATCACTAGAATGATGAGGTCAATAATGATGCACAATGTGATTTCCAAACCCATTCAAAGGAGAGGCTTAGATAACAGGATGCTTTTTTTAGAAGCAAAAGAAGGGCTTTCCAAGAAAGGCTTGAAGGAAGGATGACGTCAAGTTTAGGAATATGAGAAAATGATGAATGCCTAAGATCAAAACTTCCAAAATCCCTCACTTGTGATTGATGTGTTTATAATAGGGTTCAAAGTGAGGCAATGATGTCTCATTCAATGGAAAGATTCAATTAAAGTGTGAGCTTTAGGAAAAGCTAGGGTGACTTTCCACGAAACCCCTTGAAAGAAATATTATAAGAGACCTGTTGAAAAATGTAACTAGTATCGGTCTTCATAATTGTATTTCAGTCATGATGTAACCTAGGCTCAGTGCACTCGGTCCTGTGTATTCCCGTTCCATTGAAAAGGCAGTTCTTTAAGAACTATCCAGGATATCAATTTCAATAAGGATTTTAGGGATTGAGAAATTCTTTCACAAATCATATTCCCTAAACCTAGTCCTCAAATCCTCCCATTATTCTCCTAGAAAACATTGTACCTTGCTTAGAAACCAAGCAAGCTCTATCCTTCAACCTCTTCTTGGAAGGGATCATTTGGGTCACTCTACATCCACTCATTGATTTATCCCTCATTGGTGACTCCATAATATACGAGGTCTCCTCCCATTGGTGAAACTCTGTAAATAGTAGGCAGCCTTAGCCTTGGTGACAATGGGTTAAGTCTCCATTTGTTGCCCTTGGTCTAACATTTGCCCTTTAGGTCCCCTGATAGTTTTAGTGGTAACAGGACCACGCAACCAAAATCGGGGTTTCCCATGTAGTGCCACCCCTAAAGCTAGAAGCCAATAAAGGAGATCCCACGGGACTAGGATACAAGGTTAACCATCAAATTGGACAAAGGAGACAAGAGTACAAACCAAGCCCACTCTTTTTACCAAATCCCCCCACTAATCCATGCCCAAAATTGTCCATGATAAGTAAACAAAAATACTCAACTACATAATGGAAAGCCATACCTTCAGGGTTGGAAGGCCCACCTTTAAACATATGATCATAGCAAATGGGCGAGGGAACATATGGCTAGTTCAGGTGGTGGAGATAGTGGCACATCAAGCTATCTGGTGGCTACTAGTTGTCTATTGAGGACCATCTAGGAGAAAAATTTTCTCTTATGGATACTACCCACAAGTGGTGGGTAACATGACTCTAAAACAAAGGGCCAACAAGCGCAAGAATTTGGTCATGGAGCATTACTAGAGAAGATAAGGTATCTCAGATTGTAACACTTTCATTGTGTGCTCACCACTGAGATATCTCCCATCATTACACTTTGGACTATAACGTGATGCTCATGAAAAAAGGGAGATTGTCTTTTAACACAATTGTAGGTGCGAAGATCAATAACATATATAATTATTGATAATTGTGGTCAAAAGAATCTCATTTGATCAAAGAGAAACTATTTTTACATCTATTATGACTATTGCTTTTGGAAATGCTTCTTATACAAACTTGCAATCATCCTTTGGTGCAATGATCATGTTACGAGGGGTATTTCTATGTTGTCAAAACCACCAAGACTTGTACTAGGCCTCTTCTGTTAGAAAATGTAAAGTGTCAACTTATTAAACTTATTTTCCTTGACCTTTATACTTGCTTGTGAATCTTAGTTATATTCTTTATGTTCTTGTTAAAACCTAATCTTTGGGATTAGGAAAATCTATGTAAATATTGTAACTAGAAAAATAAAGGAAGTTGGAAGACGAAGAGAAATTGGGAGATGAAACCCAATAGTCTCCTTCTCCTTGTATATATTCATTTTCTCTCTTAATACAAGTACATAATTACATTCGTGGAGTTACTCCTGGCCTGACATGGTATCAGAGGCAACTCGCAAAATTAGTTTTTCTGCCATTGTAACTCCTATTTCCTGCCATTAAAGCTCTACTCTGCCCTCGGTCTGCTCAAATTTAGTTTTAGATTCCTTTTGAATCTCAAATCCCTATGTGCTCTGTCTCTTTAACAATAAATGGTTTTAGGGATAGCGAAGGCAAAATCAAAAGCTCAAGAGATGCCCGTGAGGGAGGTAGCATTCGAATGTAAACCATAGCATTACTTGAAGGATGATAGATTATTCAGTACAATACTATATCATTGTGAACCACTGAAATGTTATGGATTGAAAGTTATTATAATATAACAAGAAGATATGACAACACTACATTATAAAGAGGAATATGAACTCAGGTTTTGAAAGATTGTAGAGTTTTGGAAATGTTGTCACATCATAAAATTGCTG
This sequence comes from Pinus taeda, assembly GCA_000404065.3. Taxonomy (NCBI): domain Eukaryota; kingdom Viridiplantae; phylum Streptophyta; class Pinopsida; order Pinales; family Pinaceae; genus Pinus; species Pinus taeda. The sequence goes on along the minus strand of APFE030851386.1, from coordinate 126,472 downwards.
ATTAGGCATTTTCAAATGATCAACCCCCAAATATAAAAAGGATCACTTACTAGCAAGCCTTTGAGGAGAGCACACGGTGATAAAGAAAATTTGGTTACAATGGAAAAGAGGCTTAGTTCCTCTTCAGTTTAAAAATTAAAGGCTCTCTTTTCAAAACGTCAAATTATTTGCAGCAGGCTTTTGACATAAAAGCAATTGATGACATATGTGCTACTATGAAAGACCTTACATTTGCTAATGGTTTCGATACTTGGATTCATTCCTTGCATTTTAAGACCAAGATATTGCTGCTACAATGTTATTGAGAAAGCAAGGTTACTATGAAAATTTCTAACACGAAATTCTACTACATTAACTTAGTTATTTCTCCTACTTATTTTCCACAATAAGTTATTTAGAAAACCCTTCAATAAACATCAAAGTAAATTCTACTGTAGTTGTTACATAATAGCATAGAGAAAAGAATAATGAAATACAAGCACAAGAATCAATCACATCAACACACTTACTTTTGGACAATAGTCCCCGAAAAAACCCAATGCAGGAAAACAGGTGCAGCAAATGGGGGTTTATTTATTATTCTTTAGCAACAATCTCTTTACAAGGAATGATTTGAAAAACATAGAGAAACCTCTCAGAAAACACCTAAGATAATTTTCCTCCACCCTTTGGAGAAATTCTGACACCCAAGTGCCCCTCCAGCGTCCCTTGCTGCATTGCCTCTTTGCGCTGTCCCTCTGCATTGTCCCTCTGATGCACTGTGTCCCCTCCTCCTCAGTCTCTGACTGATGTTGATACCTCCTCTTCCTTCACCCTGCAACTCTCCCTCTGGAATCGAACTCTTACTCCTTGAGAATCGATTTCCCTCGAGTTACTGAGTATTTGCTCGGTGTGTCTCCAAATGACTCTCAAGTCTTCATTTATACTTTTCATGTTGACGTATCAACGGTCGTGATCTAATCTCTAATCAACGGCTAAGATTAAATTAGACTTGATCCTCATCTCTTAGAAGCTTCTCACCCATATTTTCATTAATGCCCATTAATATTTTAATTTTCCTAAGTTTATACTTAGGAACACCATTAAAAATATTAATTATTTTAATAAAATACAATCTGGGTAGAATTTCACCGAACGATTTCTAGGTCTTGGAGATCTCCCTCCACAAAATTTTGAAGCTAGAGCACATCCGATGCTACCCAAAAAAATCAACACTCCCTCTTAGCGAGGAATGTGCTCTAGCAATACTTCCCAACAGAAGTATCCCACTGATCCACGGCATCGGTCCTGTGCGTTGTTGATGCATGGCTTGCTACCCCTCATTCACTGCGTTGCTGCAACCTGTGCTGCTTCCCATTACACTACCACTGTCACTAGTGCATCTATTCTGCAACTCCCTCTTAAGAACTGCACTATCCATTTCTGCTACTGAAACGAATTCTCAATCATCCCATTCTTCTCCCTGAAATAAACAAACTTTGTTCTTCCTAGAGCCTTGGTGAGAATGTCTGCCACTTGTTCTCCTGTCGGAGTGTACTGTATTGTTGGACACAATGTCTAATAAAGTGACACCTTATGTCAATGTGCTTCGACTGATCATGAAAAACTGGATTCTCAGAGAGCTTGATGAAACTTTGATTATCCCACAAAATGTTGGTCGCTTCCATCCTTATTCTGAATAGATTCACCAGTAACTTTCTAAGCCATATGGCTTCACACAATGTTGTGCTGGCTGCCATATATTTAGCTTCAGTTGAGCTCAGAGCTACGAACTTCTGTTTCCTACTACACCAAGAGGTCATTCCTAATCCAATGTTGAAACAGTACACAGTGGTACTTTTCCGATGTACTAAACTTCCAGCCCAATTTGCGTTAGTGAACCCACTCAGCTTGATATCACTGCCTTGGGTGTACATTAATCCATGCTCAACTATTCCTCGTATATATCTGAGAACATGCTTGGCTGCTACCCAGTGTGACCTCTTCGGTTCCACCATGAATTGACTGAGGGTGTTGACAGCGTAACAAATGTTTGGCCTGGTATGGACCAAATTCATCAGGGATCCTATGAGCTGTCTGTACAAGGTGGGATCTACATCTTTATCTTTAGACACATCAATCTTCTTCCAGTTGGTAATCATTGGAGTAGCCATGGGTCTACAGTCCTGCATTCTGAACCTTTTTAAAATTTCTGTAGCGTATCTCCCTTGTTCAAGGAAAATTCCACCCTTCTGCAGCCAAACTTCCAACCCCAGAAAATAATGCATTCGTCCCAAATCCTTCATGTCAAATTCTGTAGCTAGGTTTTCCTTGCAATCTTTGATGAGCCTAGATGAACCTGTCAAGAAAAGGTCATTCACATATAACACCAAAATTAGAGGCTCATTCTCTACAACCAAATAGTAGAGGTTGGGACCTGCTTCATTCTTGAAGAATCCCATCTTCTGCAAGTAACCATCAATTTGACCGTACCATGCTCTAGGTGCTTGTTTAAGCTCATACAAGGCTTTCTTCAACCTACATACATGAGTTTTTGAAGCGAACAAAGTTCCTTCTAAAAATTAATTACTCCAAAAGACTCGGAATATAAAGATATCCATGCAGATACAAATATTATATTAAATGTATGAATAAGAATGATATATGAATTACAAATGAGAACAAGAGGCTTGTTTATATACCAAGCAAGTGTCTCTTCATGAAGAGTCATGTCCTATTAGACATGCCTCTTCAACCTAATTACTAACTTAACTAACTATTATTTATGATATTTATCTTTTACATTATATTTATATTATTTATATATTTTATTCGTTATATTGCCTCCTTCCTCAAAAAGCTTTGTCCTCAAAGCTTGTTGATGAAAAAGGCTTGATCTCTTTTTCGGCTTCAAAAGTCTTTCTGTCTCAGAATAGTCATCCTCGTCCATACAAGTTGATATGATCTTCTTAGTGACAAACAAAATTGTCGCACTGAGAAGGGATCAGACCGTCCCAGATTAATCTTCTATATAGCATTCTGATCACTGGAATTTTGTAACGACTTGTCCTCGTAGCACTCGGTTGAGGTTACATTACTCTTCTCTGGAACATCAGTTTGTTGTTTCAATTCTGACTGGTTCAAATATGTAGCATGGTTGATTCGTTTGTTCTCATGATTCGGATGCCGATATAAATTATTTAGATTTTCTTCTGGCGAAGATGTTGAATTAGTTATGGAACATTCACTTGGGATATCTATTGTTTGAACTGCAACATCTACGTGTGGCGTTTCTTCAACTGAATTGTCTACTTGAGTTGTCATATTCACTGGATCGGTATTCGTTCCCTTATTTTCAACTTGAACTGTTGTGACTAGAGATTTCGATACTTCTTCTTGAGTGACTTGTTCCAACTTATCTTTTAATGCTTTCTTATCCTCCTTAAGTTTCTTAGTTTGATTGAGCAGACTTTGATTATGGTTTCTCAGACGAAGAAGTTCCTTGGTTTTTGATTCATCAACCTTATTTTCAATGTTTTGAATTTTAAGTTTTTCATCTTTTAGATTTCTGATTTGTTCTAATAAATTTCCATTAAGGTACTTTAAACGTAAATTTTCCTCTTCTTGTTCTGATAAATGTTGCTTGAATTCTTTCTTTGAGACTTTAGTCTTCTTCACTTGTACCAGTAATTTTTCAACGTGGTCCTTGAGACGAGAAATTTCTTCGTCCTTTTCCATTATTTCTTTGTAATGTATATCCACAAGATCTTTATGTTCGCGTTCTAACACTTCCTTGCTTTGTTGAATTTTGGCTATTTTGTCATTCTCTTGATTTTTTTGCTGCAATTTCTTGGTACATTGGATTATATCGTTTGGTAGAAGCAATGATGGGCTTTCAACTTGCAATGTGGATTATGTTTTCTTCATTTCCTTATGTATTGCCATTAATTCTCTCATTTTTCTTGCTATTAATTGTTTATCTGCATCACTAAGTTCGACTAAGGTAAAAGTTTTGTAACAATTTGTGCAAACAACATTTTGATTTCTGAATGATTCTTGACAATTAGGGTATCCTTTTGAACAAAAAGGACATAGTGCAAAGAAACCGTTGTTCTTTGTGGACGACATCACCTTTTTTTTCTTTTCTTTTTTAAATAATTTTTCTTTTTATATATAATATTTTTTAACTCTCTTTTTATATAAATTCTCTTTTTTTTTGTATATATTCTTTTAATCTATAAAATATATTTCCACTTCTCTTATAAAATCATTATTATTATATATATTGAAATTTCTCTTCTTCTTCTCTTCCTTTTGTTCACTCTTTTAATAAAATTTTTATAATAATATTTTTTTAATAATATATTATTAATTTAATCATATTATTTATTTATATATTTATAAAATTATAATTTATATTTATATACTTTTTGAGACCCGCTTTTCCTTTATATGTTAACTATATAGGCTTATGTATCCTTTTTATAAATATATAATATTTTTTTTCTCAGAAAATTTGGATGAAACATGACTCTTGGTACGGTCACAATCTTTAGATTTGAACGATTAAAACTATTTAGATCACAACTTTTTTCTCCGATGTTATCAAAATATCTTTTACTTTTAAAATACCATGGGTAATTACCATGGGTTGTTTCTAAAACCTTGGTTAATGTTCTCCACGTAAAATGTAAAACTTACCACTAGTTTCTAAAACCACTGGCAATTACCATTGGTTTCTAAAATACCATGGGCAATTACCATGGGTTGTTTCTAAAAACTTGTTTAATGTTCTCCACATAAAATGTAAAACTTACCACTGGTTTCTAAAACCACAGGCAATTACCATTGGTTTCTAAAACCACGGGCTTCTCCACGTAAAAGTATTAAATATACTTGAAAAGAGTTCCCACTTATCTTTATTATGCAGTTTTTATCAATAATGTAAAACCTTTTTTTGTGTATATATATATATTTTTTCACTCTTTTTTGTTTGTTCAGAATATATTATTTCCTTTCCTCTTTTTTTTTATATACCCTTCTTTATTCTTTATTTTTTTTTTTTAAATAGTAGCAAATGGCCAAAAACCTAAAAAATGGAGAATCTCCCAATGCGTGGCAAAACGCTTCAATTATAACAACAACAAGGTTGATGATAGGTTGATAGCCAAAGCCCTGGTGATCAGCGAAACGTGGCTAAGCAAACAAAGTTCCTTCTAAAAATTAATTACTCCAAAAGCCTCGGAATATAAAGATATCTATGAGGATACAAATATTATATTAAATGTATGAATAAGAATGATATATGAATTACAAATGAGAACGAGAGGCTTGCTTATATACCAAGCAAGTGTCTCTTCATGAAGAGTCATGTCCTATTAGACCATGCCTCTTCAACCTAATTACTAGCTTAACTAACTACTATTTATGATATTTATCTTTTACATTATATTTATATTATTTATGTATTTTATTCGTTACAATTTTCTTCTCATGTGTCTCAAAACCCTCTAATTGTTCAATGTATACTTCTTCTTTTATCACCCCATTCAAGAACACAGTCTTGACGTCCATTTGGTGAATCTCCCACCCCATCTATGCTGCAAGGGATATTACGGATCTAATAGAAGTATACCTGGTTACTGGGCGAAGGTTTCTTCGTAGTCTATCCCTTCCTTCTAAGCATACCCCTTAGCCACGAACCTGGCTTTGTATTTTTCCACACTGCCATCTGCAGCATATTTGACCTTGTAGATCCATCTCGAACCTACAAATGATCTGTTCTGAGGCTTATTTATCACATCCCAGACATCATTGATCATTATGGAACTGTATTCCTCCACCATAGCATCTACCCATATTTGATGTTGAATGACCTGCTGAAAGCTAGAGGGTTCTACAACCTGAGCCACCAAGGTTTGGTATCTATCTGGTTGTCTACGCTCCCTTTTCTCGTTCCTAGGAGCTCCAATGAAATCCTCTGCATCCCGTAGTATCTGTCAAAGTTCACAACTTGTTCTTCCACTGGTAGTGGGTAGATCTATTTTCTCCTCCTCCTGAGATTCCACCCGCTGTGATGCATCTAGATTCTTGTCCCTTGGAGAAATACTAGCGCTGGTTTCTGTTGGTCGAAGTGGCTAGACCAATGGATCATCCTTTCACTACTCTTTGGAAGGCATTTCTTGGGATTTTCTAAAAGTTCTGTCCTCCATGAACTTTACATCCCATCGTACTATGATCTTTCTATTTCCCTGAAGGTAGATTCTATATGCCTTAGCATTCTCGCTATATCCCACAAGATATCCTTTTTCTGCAGTTTGATCGAATTTCTTCCTCTTTTCTTAGGGTATATGGCAATATGCCAAACTCCCAAATATTCTGAAATGACTCACTTCAAGCTTCTTGCTGGTGAAGACACTCTCCGGAGTAATCTTACCTAATGCCCTGTGAGGAGTCCTGTTCTAAACATATACAGTTGTGCTGCATGCTTTTGCCCATAGAAATTTGGGCATACCCTGATCATACAACATTGCCCTCACTACTTCAACAATAGTTCTATTCTTCCTCTCTGGTTCTCCATTCTGCTCCAGATTATAGGGAGTTGTCCATTCTCTTCTGATGCCTTCCCTTGCACAGAAATCAGTGAAGTCCTTATCAATGTATTCTCCACCATTGTCTGAGTGCAACACTTTTACCCTCTTCCCTGTCAGATTCTCAACCAAAGCTTTAAACTCTTTGAATTGATCAAAAACCTCATCCTTGGTTTTTAGAAAGTAGATCCAAGTCTTCCTTGAATGGTCATCAATGAAGGTGACGAAGTATTCGGCACCACTAAGAGATTTTGTGGACACGGGTCTGCAGATATCTGAGTGTATCAATCCCAAAACACTCTTTGCCCTACTGTTACTTCTGGAATAAGCTGCTTTGGCGTACTTGCCCAGTATGCAACCTCTGCATACATCGTCTCATTTGGTACTTAATTCTGGAACTCTTGTGACGGTTCTTCTTAGAATTCTTAGAGCCCCATGGTGTAAGTGCCCCATCCTTTTGTGCCATAGTACATTCAAATCATTTTCACCACTGCTGCCTATCAGTGCCATTGGAGATTCTAGCTGTAACTTATACAATATGTTACTTCTAACTCCATTTTGGGCCTCCTTCTTCCAAATCAGATGTTTGACATATACTTTCTTCCCAATAAAGTAAACATCATAGCCCTTGTTTTGTAACTGAGATACAGAGAGTAAGTTCATCCCCAATCCAGGCACATGCAGCACATTGGTAGCTCAAAGCCGATGCCCTGCTTCTATTTGAAAAACTACAATACTTCTACCTACGGGGATACATTTTGACTTATTTCCCATGGTGATATGGAAATTCATCTGTTCTTCCTGATAACTCGAGAAACATTCTTGTATTCCCATCATGTGCACAAAAGCTCCACTATCAATATACCAAACCTCAGAGGAAGCGGAACTTGCCAAGCAAGCGACTTCTTCTTCCATTCTGGAAGCTAACACAGAATTCTCATGATCCATTATATTCTTCGTGCTTTCCTCTTTCCCGGGAGAACTACGTGAGTCCTTTCAAGTTGCTTCTCTAGCATCATGTTCACGACTCATTGCAGATTCTCTAATCCTGTTGCCCGATCTCTGCTTTGATACCATGTGAAAATTTCTAACACGAAATTCTACTGCAATCACTGATTTATTTCTCCTACTTATTTTCCACAATAAGTTATTTACAAAACCCTTTAGTAAACATCAAAGTAAATTCTACTGCAGTTGTCACATAATAGCATAGAGAAAAGAACAGTGAAATACAAGCACAAGAATAAATCACATCAACATAGTTATTTTTGGACAATAGTCCCCGGAAAAACCCAATGTGAGAAAACCAATGCAACAAATGAGGGTTTATTGATTATTCTTTAGCAACAATCTCTTTACAAGGAATGATTTGCAGAACATAGAGAAACCTCTGAGAAAACACCTGAGATAATTTTCCTCCACCCTTTGGAGAAATTCTAACACCCAAGAGACCCTCTAGCCTCCACTGCATCACCTTTGCATCATCTCTGCTTGAGGCCTACGTCCCTTGCTGTGCTGCCTCTCTGAGCTGTGCCTCTGCGATGTCCCTCTGATGCACTGCGTCCCCTCCTCAGTCTCTGATTGATGCTAATACCCTCCTCTTCCTTCACCCTGCAACTCTCCCTCTTAAATCAAACTCTTACTCCTTGAGAATCGATTTCCCTCGGGTTACTGAGTATTTGCCCAATGTGTCTCCAAATGACTCTCAAGTCTTCATTTATACGTTTCTTGTTGAGATATCAACGATCGTGATCTAATCTCTAATCAACGACTAAGATTAAATGAGACTTGATCCTCGTCTCTTAGAAGCTTCTCACACATGTTTTTATTGATACCCATTAATATTTTAATTTTCCTAAGTTTAAACTTACGAACCCCATTAAAAATATTAATTATTTTAATAAAATACAATCTCGGTGCAATTTCACCACACAATTTCTGGGTCTTGAAGATCTCATGCCCCTCTACAAAATTCCGGAGCTAGAGCACATCCGATGCTACCCAAAAAAATCAACAGTTACTTGGAGCCAAGGGTAATCATTGATTGAAGATAACATTGAATTTCATCAATTTGAGGGTTCTGACTTTCAAGGATTCTAAACCCTAGATTAATGAAGCCCTAGGTTTGAAGATAAAACCCTCTCTAGACGATTCCGCTGAAAAGAAGAAACACTAACCCTAGCAAGCAATAAGGCTTGGATAAGGCAACCCTAGAGTTTATGGACAAAACCTTAGGATTGGACTTTTCGATCGAAAGAGAAATTGTAGCTTTTGCAAAGAAAGCATGGCATTAAGATGATAACATGGACAAAGTTGTAGATGGATGCAAGAAGACTAAAGATCAAGTGGGAGCTTACTTGCTTCTCAAAATATAAGTATTTTATATCTCTCTTGTTTGATTATTACTATTGTTGTTATTTTACTATTAGTTAGTCTCTTGTCTTTGAATTTTTTGCTTGGTTGTAATTGTTCTTCCATGACCTCCTAGTGAGATTTGCAAGTACATAGTGAAGGTTGCCAAGGCTTTGATAACATAAGTGGAAGAACGAAGAAAAGCATGTGACAAGAAGACTTTTCCTAAACCATGAGTTGAGTTGACAAATATTATACTAAAAGAATTGCTAGCTTAGAGGGAGCTAGGATATCAATAAGTTTGAAGATTGCATGTAGTAGAATTGAATAGAAGGTTCTTCCAATAAGAGGGAGAAGACTACGAGGTCAAAAAGACAACACTGGAAGAGGGAGCAACATGATTTATCACAGAAGGATGTCTCAGTTTCAGAGGGAGCATCCAGTTAGGGTAACTAGAAAGCATTTGTGATCCAATAAAGGGAGCATAACAATTTATGATTGAGCCAAGATATGTTGCTCAACATGTGTTGAAGTACCAACATGGTACAATTGGTCATGCATGATTTGAAAAGTACAATTGCAGATTTAGTTTGGGCAGAAAGTGTTGAAGACAAATATAATTCATCAAAATGTTGCTTCAGTTTGAATTTCTTGATGAGCATGAAACAGTTATTTGTTGCAGAGGCCAAGTAGATTGCAGATGTATTGGCAAGGGTTACATGCAAGATTATTTTGTTCAAGTGTTGATAATGACCATGATGTCAGGTCAAAGTATAAGTACCACTTCATTTGAGACATGGCGCTGAAGGGAATTTTGAAGCTCTAGTACATCTCCACTGATGAGCATCTTGCTAATATTCTTAAAAAGCCTCTTTCTAGAAAAAAGTTTATATACCTTTTGGACAAGCTTGGGCTCATGAAGGACACCTCTCTCATTGAGTAGGAGAGTTGATGAGACATCATTATGAATGGACATTTTCTCGATGTCATCACGACCTTGGTTGGAGAATGGTTCAATATTCTCCCTATGTCATTATGACCTTGGTTGGAGAATGGTTTGACATATTAGATAGCATCATGGACTGACATTCTTCTCATGTCATGTATTTTGACCTGATTAGGGAGGTTATCCATGTGTCAAGTACATAGGCTCGATTAGGAAGAATGGTACGGTTTATTGACAATCTCCTTGTGGCATGTATTTTGACCTGATTAGGGAGATTATCCTGGTGTCAAGTACATAGACATGAATTAGGAAGAACGGTCTTGTGGACAAACATTTTTCGGTGTCATTGTGTAGTGACCTAATTAGTGTGAAATTTTATCTATTGCAGGTACTGTAAATTATTCTTCTAACTAAAAATTTAATTATGCAGTTTATGTGCTACGACAAACAACGAATTAAACCACAGTTGCAATTTTCACCATAAAAATATTGCAGAAAATAAAACACTGGAAACTAAGAAATTCTAGCACACACTACGAATTTTGACACGGATACTTTTGGACAATTGTCCCCAGAAAAACCCAACTCAAGAAAACTGGTGCAACAGGTGAGGGTTTTACTATTAATGTTTACCATCAATTATGAGTACAATAACATAGATGCCCAACTGGTAATCTAATATGAGGAAAATACTAGCAAAAATATCGAGAGAATTTTCTCTCACCCAACAACTAATTTTTGCCTCCGAAATTGCCTCCCTAACCTCTGTGTTGAGTTCCCTGCGTCACCCTTCTGCGCAGAGCTTAGGTTGACCCTCTGCAAATTTCGACCTTCCTTCCTTTGCCTTTTTCGGGGGCTGCAAATCTTCCTCCCGGAATGTTGTTGGCCTGCTCTTCCACTTGCTACTCACCCTCTCGCTCTATCTTATTTGCTGAGCTGCAGCTACTGAGAAAATCAAACTACCCAGGCAACTGAGTATTTGCACTGGTGTATCCTCCATCACCACATCAACTTCCTCTTATAATCCACTGTCGGAGCACCAATGACCAAGATTAAAACTCAATCAATGGCTAGGATCATATATGGACCGATCTGTGTGAGTTTTTAGATGATTCTCACCTTATCTCAATTAATACTAATTAATTAACCATATTCCCTAAGTTTAGACTTGGGAAATATTTAAAAATCGGTTAATAATCTAATTAAGACACTTCTAGGCAGAATTTCCAAAAACGATTTCTGGGTTTTGGAGATCTCATGTACTCTAGTCTCTCCACCAAACTTCATGGCTAGAACACATCCAATGCTACAAAAACTAACAATTAGGGCTGTAGTCCTTATGTCAATTTGACTTTCATAGGAAAATAGTCTGGCAGAGGACAATCATTCTCCCTGTGCCATTGTATAGTGGCCTGATTAGGGATGTTGTCTCTATGTCACTTTGACCTAGAGTAGGGAGAATGGTCCTGGAGATCGTAGCCTCCCAACATCGTGCTCTAATCTCTTTTTAGAGTGAGCTTGTTTTGGCATCGTGCTCTGATCTCTTTCTAGAGTGAGCTTGTTTTGGCATCGTGCTCTAATCTCTTTCTAGAATGAGCTTATTTGTTGAGGCCTCTTAATGGAAACGAGACGATGCATATGTGCCATACGTCAGGGGTACTGACTGGGTTAGGGCAATATGGTTGATGTTGGTGTTGATATTGATGATGGTGCCTATCTTAATCTTAATGATCCTTCCTTATAGAATTGTCAACTTGAGAACTTCTTGATAGTCATTATGAATACCTCCCTAGTTACAAGGCAGTGTTGAATTGTGTAACTATGGTTGGTCTTCACAATGTATATTTTTCATAATTATGTATTTATTGTAAGCATGTTCTTCATACTCGAAAGAAAATTATATTATTTGTATTTGCAAATAAAATTAAAAGGCTTGTTCTTCAAGACCTTCCAAATGAAAATTTTGATTTTGTATTAATTGTCATGGCTTCACAAAGATGTCCAAGTCGGCCTGGCCCCTTGGAGGCACCCATTTGACCCTGTTAGATGATTATAAATATGCACTCACTCCTCCATGAGACACACATTCGACTCATTTGCAAGTACAATATATTTTCTCCCAAGTGAATAAAGAAATCTGAAGTAGAAGAGATTTTGACAAGTTAGGAAGGAAGGAAAGAAGCTCGCACATGTGGAGGGAATAAATCAAATATTCTGTATAATTTCTCTGTAGTCTGGGCGAATTTTTGTGGAAAGAGAAGGCTGACTTTCAGCCTCCTATTACAAACATTGTAGTAGACATTTGACAAAGTTTTTGTGGGGGGTTGACTTGGCATCTTGGTGGCTTGCTGGTCTTGTCATCTTTCTAGTTACTTTGTCTATCACTTTGATGTCTCTCTTGTTGAATTAATTCTATAAGGAAAGGATTGTTGGGTTTTTCCCACATTTGGGTTTTCCTAGGGTAAACTCTTGTGTTATTGTGTGGCTCTCTCTTTATGATCCTTATGGCATTATGTTTTTACTTTTGAGCCCCTCTGTGTAATTGCTTTACGATTAAAAGAAAAGGACTAAACTAATGAAAATTATTAGAATTAATTATTTGTATAGAGAATGCCATAAATTTTCAACATGGATAAGCTCCTTTGCATCACATGCTGCATCAATCTTGTGGATAAGCTCCTTTGTATCTCCTGTTGCATCAAACTTCTCTATCAGATCCTTCATGTCACAAGTTGCATCAACCCTTTGGATAAGATCATTTGTTGATTGTAGTGTATCAACCATGTAATTAATTATATTTTGTTTACGATGTAAGTTCCGCTCAAGTGCTAATTTGATTTTGCAATTCATGTTGGTACTCTTGTAAATCCTTGATTTCTTAGAGGGGCGTTTTGTAAATGCTTTCTTATGTGACTCTTTTTTCTCATGCTCTATTATCACGCTTACTTGATTATATGATTCTTTGTCACGTTGATTTGTACTATGTTTCTTTATATCATGCTCGCTTGATTTTATGTCAGTGTAGGGTTCTGGGTACTGTTGATCATGCACCCTAAATTGTGATTACGACGTACTTTGATGACTCACTTGACCTTCTTTATATAATCTTATGTAAGTCTTTTTAAATTTTTCTTTTGTCTTGAATATACCTTTTGACTTGAAATGATTTAAGACAACTTTTCATGTCCACTATTTAATCCATGACTTAAGATTAGGGTTCAATTTCAAGATCTAGAGATCATTTGAATGAAGAACCATGGACCTTCGATGATGCTCCTTTCAATGTGGTATAAATGTTGGATTAGGAAATGAAATCGTGCTAATAACATAGGTATTGAATAAACTGCTACCAAAATTTTCTAATATGAGATTATAAATAGAAGCAAAATATAACACTTATATAAAAAATGAGGCAGAGCCCATTCCAGAGGTCCTAATTATATGAGTAAGAATTAAATTTGTTCAAAATTACTCTTTAGTCATTCAAGTGCCACCATAGAAGGCATACACTAAATTGGATCAAATATAAAATCTGGGAGAAGTAGGGTTTGATTGAGATGATGAGGATTGTTACCCACCATTTTGTGGGTAATATCCCTAGGGCAATTTTTTTTCTCCAAAACGGTCCTCAGCCGACAACCCCTTACAACCACTAGCTAGCTCATTGTGCCATTTTCTCCACCACCTGAGCCAGCCCTGTGGTCGCTCGCCCATCCACCATGATCGTATGTTTGAAGGTGGGCCTCCCGAATCTAAGGGCATGCATTATCATTTGGAAATTGAGTATTGTAATTTGCTTATCATGGACACTTTTCGGCATGGATTAATGGGGGATTTGGTAGAAAGAATGAGCTAGGTATGTGCTTTTGTCCCCTAGACCCCTTTTAGGAATTAACCTTGGATTCTAGTCCCATGGGACCTCTTTTACTGACCATTTGGTTCCAGGAATGGTATTTCATGGGAAACCCCGATTTGGGTTGCGTGGTCCCGCTCCCTTATTCGCTTATATTACCCTCTTTCCATTCATTATTACCCCATTCATCATTTCCCTTGCCTGGGTCCACATTCCTCCATTAGATCAACATAGGGTTAGCTTGCCCCTTCCCCTTGCTCGCACCTTGGGTCATGGCCTAGAATGAAGCCCGGAGGTTGATGCAGCTGAAAAGAAAGATAAAAGCATATATGGCCACATTCAACAGGAAAATGTACCAAAAAATGCAAAATATGGTCGGGACAAATACATTTAGAACGTGGAAAAAAGCCAATACATGAGCTCTACCCCATCACCATGGCCATCACCCTGGTTCCTGTGAAAATTTGGAGACCCAAATTCCCTAATGCAACAATCTGATGTTATTTCTCCTACTTGTTGATTCTCTTACAAGATATTTACAGTGTTATATAATAAACATTGAAATAAATACAACTGCAGCCTTCACTAATTAAATTATATGTGGAAACAAATATTGAGCAAGAAAGAAATAACACACACAAGTGACACTGTTGTTTTTGGACAAATGTCCCCGGAGAAATCCAATGTGGCAAGACCCAATGTGGCAAAACCAGTGCAACTGAGGGTTTGTCTTATTATGTAGTAGTTTCTGAATACAATCTTTGGGTGCCTTACTGGCTATCCGATACAGAGAATCTTACTAGCAAAAAAATTAGTGAGAAATACCTCACACTGTCACTGGAGATTCAATACTGATCTAGGCTTCAAATGGGAAGCCCCACACTACCTCTGTGTTGCCTCTGTGTCAGCCTACGCAGTCCAATGTCACAGCTACTAGGCTCTGTGTCAACCTACGCAATCCAACGTCACAGCTACTAGGCTCTGCGTCACCCTTCTTGCTATTCGATTTGCTTTTGGAACTTCGACTCTTCTGCCCTTCTGGTCTCACACCCCGACTTCTGGCTCTAAAACTCGACTCTCCAGCAAATTTCGAATCTCCTCTCAGGCTCTGCATTGCCTCAGCGTGCCTCTGCGTTGCCTCTTCTGAATCTCTCTCTGCCTCCTTTGCAATGTATCCCTAGATCAGGGAAGTCTCCAACTGGAAAACTATCCCTACCCCTGACTGCAATAAATCTCCTCGATGACTTCTCCAACAACTGTGGCGCTGCTCTCTTGAGAAATCGATCTCTTGATCTCACTCAATGTATTTTCCAAATGCCCATCAAGCCTCTTCTTATAATCCTCTCGTTGATCAATCAACGACCCAGATTAATTCCAATCAATGACTTAGCTCATATTGACTCGATCTCCATTGTTTTCTAGAAGATTCACACCCATTTTTAATAATACCCTTTAATTATTTTAATTTCCTAAGTTTAGACTTAAGAATCCATTAAAAATAATTAATTATTCTAATAAAACTGTCTCCGGGTGGAATTTCCCAAAATGAGTTCTGGGTATTCTGGAATACGTGTCCCAGCCTCCCTGCAAATTTTAAGGCTTAGAGCACATTCAATGCTACCATAAATCAACAGTTCCTATAGGGTCTATGAGCCTTCTTCATCATATAGGAAACCATGATTGTCCCAACCCCTGGTGGGTGATCAACCACCCCACCTTAAAAGGGGGAATTTACTGCTATATCCTATACATCATCCTCTAACCCCTTGAGCCCCAAGCAATTAATCAAAGAAAATCATAAAAAGGCAAAAGGCATAAAAAGAAGGGTGGAAAAATCAAGGTCGGAGCACCTCGTGTACCACGATTGCTCCCTCCTACACATTATGAACCCAAGTGTGGGCTTCCCTCTTATTAGCTACCCTTGTAACCCAACATGTGACCCAGGGTTGCCCCTTCTCATTCCCTACTTCATTCACTTATCTGTCACATGCAACCACCTTTTAAAGGACGTACCTTAACCATATTATCCCCTTTAGAAGTAGAAACCACCTAATAGGATTATTGGTTAACCCCATTTGGAGTTTTGGGGACATTGGCAAATCCCAAATGATCACCAACTGGAAGAAGTTTGATGCATCAGAAGATAAAGACATTGATCCCACCTTGTACAAGCAGCTTATAGGGTCCTTGATGTATCTGGTCAATACTAGCCAGGAATTTGTTATTGTTAAATTTTAGGTATGTTCTAAGCTTAGAGCAATTTATTTCAATTTTCACAATTAGCTCAATATCTTTTCCAGATTAGCAATCACAACAGCATTAAAGTAAACTGCAGATAAAACATAAACATAAATCGCAGAAGACAAGCCAAGACAAGAGGACACAAGATGTGGTGCTAGCCAGGGACAAACCCCAATGTGGGGAAACCCTTGATCAATTCTTCTTATATGTTCAATAGTTCAGCAAAGAGAGAGAGAGATAGTACGTTTACAACAGAAGCCAACACTTTGACTTATCTGGATAAGAGCATAGATCATCTCTAAGAAGATGATACATGAGATCAGTTGAAGATATGCTACTTCAATTGATTCTCCAAGGTGACTCCTTCACCTATCGTTACGCTGCATTTCGTCATCATGCTGCACCTCACTGTGCTGCACCATGTTGCACCCATCATCACTATGTTGCATCTCATCATGCTTCATTAATCATGACTGTACCCATCACTGTACTGCATTATGTGCCATTGCTGCACCATGTTGCCATA